>VCJN01001076.1:0-19991 GCA_006384855.1 Tetraselmis striata | reverse complement strand
AATTCTGAAATCCTGATTGTGGTGCCTGGGCCGCATGAAGCGCCCAACACTGGGATTTTCTTGAAGGAGACCTTCGCTGCGATGAAGCAATCACAGGAGGAACCCCTTCCGTTTGGCCGGCGCTATGCCGCGCCATCGTCGTCAAGTGTTGCTGATGCTGGATGTCGGCGCGGACGCGCTCGCCCAGTACAAGCTCTTCCTGCTTGATCAGCCCGATCTGGACGGGGACATCGTCGACGCTGATACGCGTCTCAAATACCTCCGCGGTTCGGATTCGGTGTGGCTGCAAGGCGCCGAGGATATGCTCGAGATCGCTGCGAAGCAGGCCGCTGTACTCGTCGAGAACGATGACGACGGGGCTATGGAGCCTCTCCTCACTGGGGCCCACGCGGAGCAGTTCCCGCTGTTCCAACTCATGCGGCTGACCGCACGCGTGGTGCAAGAAGCCCTCACCCAGACATGGATTCAGACGGACAGATTCAGCCGGTTCTTGTCCGACATCACAAAGGAAGCCCACAAGTGGGAGACAGACAGAGCGGCAATCCCCGGGAGCACGCATCACGTCGGATCTTTCCTCCCCTATGCCCCTTTGACGTGGACCGCGACTTCCCCGCCAAGGCTTGCGCACATGGAACCCATTCATAAGTGGCGCGAGGGGTATTTCCCAACGGTAAGCCCAAGGAGGCACAGTATCCTCACAGCTTCCAGGGAACACTTGGCGCGGCTTCCAACTGTGGCAGACCTCACGAAGGTGCCCTAGCCGCCCCCCTAAAGTCTGAATTTCACATGTATAGAACATTAGGCAGGAGTTGTTTTGTGGTGGGCACCGCCCACAACGGCGAAGTGATGCGCAGC
This sequence comes from Tetraselmis striata, assembly GCA_006384855.1. Taxonomy (NCBI): domain Eukaryota; kingdom Viridiplantae; phylum Chlorophyta; class Chlorodendrophyceae; order Chlorodendrales; family Chlorodendraceae; genus Tetraselmis; species Tetraselmis striata. The sequence continues at coordinate 19,136 of VCJN01001076.1, read as the reverse complement.
AATGTAATAAAAGCGCCTCCGCGACACCGGCCACACCTCCGCCGTGACTACCGCGCAAGCCATGATCGCATGCCGGCAGCCTGCGATCCGGGTTTGCCAAGCACTCCCGGCACCCTGCCGGCACATGCATGCTGTGCCGCAACGCTTCGCGCGAACTAAGCACCATTGATGTGCGAGAGTCGGCCGTGCCAGTACTTATCGTGATTACTCCTTGGCAGGGGCCGGGGCGCGGCCCGCCAGCGTGGCGCACTGCGACGCCAGCGACCCCGCGGTGTGCAGCGATGTGCAGCGATGTGCGGCGATGTGCGGCGATGTGCAGCGAGCACGTGCAGCCGCCTGTACTTAGCCCGGGTGCTCCGCGTCGGCGGGCGACACGCGAGCCCGCGTGCGCATATCAATTTGATGAAATTATGGAAACGAGAAATTCATATAATACTTTACAGGTCGCGCGCGATAGTCGTCGCTACTCGGTATGAAATCCACGTTCCTCGTCCGTCCCGTATCGTCCCCGTATGTCGTCGTTCGTCACCAGTAGGGCACATTTACGTCACATCTGAATCTCACAGTGACCGCCAACTACTGATGGTACCCCCCCTTCCCTTACCTTCTCCATTTATGTGCAAGATGTGCTAATATAAAGTGCTCTGTCATGCTAAACGGTATGACATATATATGCATATTTGCTATTATAAAATATACTCAACCATCGTATGTGTGGCTTGTGCAAATGCAGATGCCGCCGCCCCCCCCGCCCGGTGGCCGCAGTAAAGTGTTCCTTGGAGCGCTTCACAATGACTCTCCTGCCAGGTACAAGCTGACTGGCAGGGGCTACCACGCGGCTTTCTTTGCCTGCATGTGGTGCCTCTTCCAGGGCATCCACTTGGACGGAGCTGTGCTCTTCCTGGGGTACTTCGCAGCCGCTGCGCAGACACTATGGCATCAAGCGTTCAACCCTATTCTGTCCCCGGGGAACGGAGTGAGGGATACGCGGGCGCGGCAGGAGGGCGAAGCGCAGAAGCGATGCATCACGGAGGTTCTTCGAGACCCCGGACGGCAATGCGTCCAGTCGTGCTTTGCCGGCGCGGATGGCTCCATGCTCACGGACACCGAGCTGGAAGCGCTCCAGCGCGCCTCCGCCGCTGGCAAGCTGCCCAAGGGACTTACTGGCTCCGCCCATGTGCATGATGCATATGACATTCTGGGCGCCACATTCAGTATCGTGAACTCCCACGCTCTGCCGTTACATCATGCCCTCCTGTTGGGGGTGAAGACGGTTTTGCTCAGGATGGGGGAGGTGCAGGTGCGGTCCCGTGGCCCTGGCAGCGCCATGATCAAGTTCAAGAATTTCTATCGGGTGTGACGCCCTTGCCTGCATACATACCTGCGTGTATATTATTGTCAATACAGTGTTGTAGGCCGGCGACTGACATGTGACTGCTTCGTTTGTGCTGCTTGCAGATATACGATCATCGCGTGAAAAACATCAAGGTAACCAATGACTTCGGGCGGCCTCCCATCATCATCATGGGCGGCTCTTCTATGTTTCCGAACTGGACAGCGGAGAGCTTTCAAGACTTCATCCTTACATACTCGCACTCGGCCACGGAGTGCGCCCCCCCCCCCCCCCCACCCCCTTCTAACATTTCATGTTTCTCCTTTGTGGATTACCGTGCATGATGCGGACCACTAACTGCACATGCATGTTGCCGTGCTGTGCGCAGCGACCTCTTGAAGAAGCTGCCGAAGCACTGGCACACCGCTTTCATGTGCCTAACTGCTGTATGCCGTCATTACCTGAAGGCAGATGCGGCAGTATATGCCAAGCCTGGTGAGACAGAGGCGGCGTTGCTTGGGCGGATACTGGAGACGGACAACGCCATCGACAACCGTCGCCTCGATGGCGCAGCCAACCTGATACGCTTCGCGAAGATATGCGAGCATCTCTGCGGGGACTTCCGCTTGATGTGCAGCAACCCGCATGTGCTTGCGTGCAGGTTGGCAGCTCAGGAGAAGGCACGGGGCTGCACAGCCCGGGAAGTTGAGATGTTTCTGGAGAGGGGGGTCAGCCCCCCCCCCCCCCCCCCCCCCCCCCCCCTTGCTGCCCCTGTGCGTGATGTCATGTGGTCGCTGACATCAAATAAATGCTTGCTGCGTGCAGGTTAGGTACTTCTGGAAGGTCATTGTCGGCAAGTGCAGCAAGGACCCAGAAAGGGCTTTCGCTGTGGAGGTCATGAAGCAGGTGCGCCCCCCCCCCCCCCTCCCCCGCCCTCTGTCCCGCTGCCCCTATGCTGTCATTTCTCTCATTGCCCATGTTGCTATGCAGATGAGGCTAGAGGACTTTGAGCTCCTTTACAATGACATGTTCATCAGCATGCGCCGGGACCGGGGCTGTAAATCAACAACAGCGAAGAAGGCACACGCAGCTTTGGGTGCCGTTGGGGGGGCAGTCAGCAAGGCGCGGGTGCAGAAAGAGTTCTGCGAGGAGGGGGTTGATGTCCACGCACACACCGTTGCTCTCTTCAAGACGTATGTGGAGGAGTTTGGCCCAAACGGGCTGAAGGTGCAGGACATAAGGGAGGATACAACCAACATAAAGTAAGTGTTGTTGTTGGCATTCGTGTCTGCCAGGGTCCCTGTGTCTTATTCAAGATATATAATTATTACATCAGTATACAATATCTTACATCCATCATCTGTCCGATTGTGTCACTCCCCCCCCCCCCCCCCCCCCCCCCAGGATGACCTACTATGGCCGAATGGAGACCTTGAAGCCCGACCAGGAGTCCTACACGGTGTACTGCTCCCGTGCCTACAACCGTCTGCCGAAAGGCAACGCGTGGGTGCTCACCGCCCAGCGATGGGAGAACTGGGGTGCAGGGCTCGTGCCGGTGGACTTCTACATCCGTCAGACTACTGAACAGCGGAAGGACTTGGCATTCATGCCAACCGGCTCTTCAGAGGCCGAGAACCATGACATGTTCCAAGAGATCCCGCAGGTCGAGGTAAGTTATTTCGTTGTCGCTGAGCGCCACCGCAAAGACAACGCGCTGGCTGCGCCTCCCGTTGTCTTTGTAGTTGGAGATGCCCACCGTGGAAGCCGCGTGCCATCAGCGCCTATCAGCACTGGACTGTGGGAGGGCCCGATCAACACTGTCTTCCAGCAGAACTTCGTCTTCCCGCCCAGCATTGTGCATGGCAGACTGGTCACATACACATGGACATAGGCCATCAGCACTGCTGGCAGGGGGCGGCGGCAAAGGGCCGCTGCTGATGCTGCGCCCAGGCAGATGATCAGGTGATGGGCTACCTGTGTTGTATATTATTGCAATAGCGTCCTACATGTTGTTGTTGTTGCTTTGCTGCACTTTGCGCTGATGTTGATGTTGCTGCCCGGCACAGGTGGTGCTCCTACGTGAAGCACTCCCATGCCAAGGAGATCGCCGCCCTTGATGAGGATGATGGCGGTGTTCATGCTGGGCAGTAGTAGCATCTCGGCAGCAACAGTGGCGTTAGTGAATTGAGCATATATTGTAAAGTACTGTATGAATTTCTCGTTTCGATAATGTCATCAATTGATATGCGCACGCGGGCTCGCGTGTCGCGCACCGACGCGGAGCCTCCGGGCTAAGTACAGGCGGCTGCACGTACTCCCTGCACATCCCTGCACATCCCTGCACATTGCTGTGCACATCGCTGCACATCCCTGCACATCCGCTGGACATTCGTTGCACATCCCTGCACATCCCCGCACATACATCGCTGCACATCGCTGCACATCTGCTGGACATCCGTTGCACATCCCTGTACGCGCATGAAGTACGGGGTCGCCTGACGGTCACCGCCGCTCACCGCTGAACCAAGCGCGGACAGCCGCGCACTCGCATCGCATATTGACCGCCTCGCATGAACAACAAATTGCCCTGCTCGCCCCCCACTGCCACCATGGCCTCCGCCAGCACCTTCCATAACGCTGCCGGCCCGGATGACGCCTCGTGGAAAGGCTTCATGCTGCAAAGCGGGTCGCCCGAGCCCCCGCCTGCCCCGCGCGGCCCGCCCCTGCACTACTACCTCACGACCGTCAGCGCCGACCGCTCGTCGAATGTTTCTGACGGGGTCAAGCTGAACGGCCCCTTGACCACCGCCCGCCTTCGCGAGGCCAGCAGCACCGCCAACCAGGCTGCGCAAGGGGTGTACGTGTTCACTTCCCTAGCGGACGCGCAAGACGAGGCAGATCCGGGCTTCGACGCGGCGTACGTGTGCAGCTGCGATTTGTCACAGCTAGAGGAAGCCGGGTTTCGCGTGGCCGGCGGTGGTCTTATCCAGCTCTACACTCGCCCGACCGCGGTGTCGCGTATGTCTTCAGCGTCGGTAACCGGACTCGGCAGCGCCATCGCGCAGCAGGCGATCGCCGGCACGGAGAGGCAGCGGTCTGAACGCGCCGTCCCAGGTCCCCCCCCCCCCCCCCCCCTGTATCCGGCGTGTTCTTGTTATTTCCAGTTCAATAAAATAAAGACGAACCTTAAAAACGAATCCGCCTGCTACTCCTTCCCGAGCAGCGGCGCTCAAGCACCACTTCGATGCCGCTTTCGACGCGTTCTACCCCATCGACGGTGTCACCGGACTGCCCTACATGGACGCAGAAATCCCAGGGTATACAAAGGGCCACATTATCAAGCGCTTCAAAGAGCTCGCTGCGACTGCCACCGGCCTCGCCTACGACATCATTCCCGGCGCGCCCACCGACTACGTCCTGCGCAAGCAGATTCAAAAGGCCGCCCGCAGCCGCAGGAGAAACTGGCCACTTTCCAAGAAGTGGCCGGAGAGGAAGACTCAGGTCATCCAGCTTTGGGCAGCAACGTGGTGGGGCAGGTACTACACGGAGTCCGTCACCAAAGGGACGACCGCCGTCCCCCCACCCTATTTGACCGTGGAGGAGGAGCAAGCTGCCCTGCTTAACTCGGTGACGCCGACGCATACAACAAGGGTTCCCGACCCTCCCACACCCCCAGTGCAAAGGTGCGCTTGCCGGCTGCCTTACCTGCTGATCGTGTATCTGCTGATGTTGTTGCTGCCTGAGTGTCGGCGACTTAGTGTTTTTTCTTACATCACTACCGCAGGTCCGGAATCGACCAGAACGGCGCACCGGTGCAAGACCTGTCTACCGGCTCCAGCCCTCCCCCGTTCGCTCGATCAGCTCATGTTCCCCGTGCTACTCAAGCCCCAGCGCTTCAGGACGCTACTAACCGGAAGCATGTAGTTCATGCAACCCATGTGCGTGTCACTTCCAACTTTGCGGATACTGCGAGGATGCAGGCTGGACGCCAGAAGAAGCAAGCGCAACAGGCGCGCGCGGCGGCATCCAGGCCAGCCCCGTCATACAAGCCCCTTAGCCGTGGGGCGCAGATGGCAGCAGCTGTCATGAATAGCATACCCGCAGAAGTAGCTGCAGGCAGCAAGGGGCAGTCAGCTCCCGAGCCGGCAGCGGGCATAGCACCACAGGCCGGCGGCAGGAAGAGGCCGGCGGCAGCGGAGCCAGCCGGCCGCCGGGGCGGGGCCAGGCGGGGGCGGTAGTAGACAGACCCATTGTAATTAAATTTCTAGTATTTCCTTAATACTTTATGCAGTTGCCGACCCCTCCGCCATAAATCCGAAAATGTCCGGTGCCTTGACGTTAAATTTGCCAGCTAGGAGTAGGCGCGCCCATGTCCGCTTAACCACACCCCGAAGCTCGACGCTCATTGGCCGCTGATCCAGCCTGGCACCTCACCTTTATTAAATCACAAAACAAACCGCGACTACCGTGTAATGCATTTTTGGAGCCTTTGTTGTGTATCGACCAGTACCCTACTGCCCCGCCTGCTCGTCATCATCACTCGTCATCACGCGGGTATCTTCCGCGCGTACTCGTGAGGAGGCGCGCGCCTAATAGCAGATATGAAGGGCGGCGATTCCCGTAAAGTACAGTGACTCGTGTACTCGTGTCGTACTTTGTGCACTCGTGACTACCGAGTACCCGCTACTCGCTATAGTACTTTGATGCAGGGCTCCGCTGCCGTACTCATCCTTACCGCCAAGTTTAAAGTACTGTGACGCCTAACGTTAGGCGCGATATATACAGGCGACTACTCGCGCCTGGTAGTCGTTAAACGCGGGTAGGCGGACCCCGTTTCGACGAGTGTCCCGCCGGCACTTCCTGGACCTCACACAGCCTTCGCAAGGGAGCAGCGTCGGCCAACGCCATCGGAGTACCATTGTCCCACATTCGCTACCAAGGCGGATAGGCCACTAACTTCGACGTCGTTCTGGACTACATCGACCCCAACGTTCTTCCTTCATCTGGCGCATGGTTCTTCTTTGGCCACGTCGCCCCACTCCGCCACTTCCAAGTCCAACATGACTCCGCAGCGGTGGCCTTCCCTGTGCCTCCTTCAAGACCTGGCGCTATCCCTTCTCTGTCAATCCACCGCTCTCTCCGTTCGCTCATGACTGGCAAAACCAGACTCAACTTGAAATGATCTAAACTAGTTTATGGGGTTTCCTCCCTTGACCTAACCGATTTTCGGCTACAAGTGCTGCTCAGTAGTACGGGAACTAGGCATCTGTCGTTGCGCCCCCTTTTTGGGTGCAGCGCGAGTAGACATAAAAGCAGCCATAGCAGCTGAGCCCGCCATCTTCCAGTTTGCTGCGTTCCACGCAGCGCCCCCCTGACTCCGTTTTTCCTCCACGCTTTCGCTAAACCATTCTCCCAATTTCCGCTCTTGACCGTGTAAAACAGCCTGCGCGATTTTTTTTGGCAAAACCAGACTCAACTTGAAACTTCAGTACATGGGGCGGGTTCGGCCTTTTACACACTCGTCTCAGCAAGAGCATGTCGTAGAGGTATAATCCTATATGATTGCTATGTTACCCCGACATTGGGAGAGAAACGGCATCATGTTCATGTCGAGAATGATAGCACTCTCACATTAACGGTTAAGTTGTGCATGTGAAGGGGTAGGTGGCCGTGCCGTGCCTCCTCCACCGTCTACGAGAACAGTGTCATAAGCGCGGTCTCGCGATGTTTCGCTTCACCGTCGGCTTTGTAAGGCAAGATTGTCCAAGGGGGGCGGGGGGAGGGGGGGGGGGGAGGGGGGGGGGAGGGGGCTTTCTCGGCTGAATCTTCCGTGACGTAGTCGTCTTGGATCTGCACCGTTGGCCGTATGCTCTCCGATCTTGTGCAACTCGCCAGTGCCGGTCGCTCGACTCGCGGCAGCCCCCTGCCTACGCTCCCGGCCGAGGTCACCGCCCGAGGAGGTCGCGCCGAAGTCGAAAACGCGCGATTTTATTTCCAACATCCCTCGCGAGTAACCTGCCCACGTTCGAATCGTACACACAATCCCCTCCCCACCCGTAGGCGGATCTCGGAGAGGCCGACTACGCAACGCCGAGGTCGTAGCCAAGAAATAATTGTTTTTTAGCAGCCTCCCGTACATGGTTAGTTGCTGAGTGCCCAGCGGCGCCAGCACCATGCGCTACCGTGCCTACTACAAGGATTATTTGAGAAGCCCCCTCTGGAGCTCCTCATCGGTCGTCGCATGATCCGAGGATCAGCGGCCACCCCGCTCAGCCCCCTACCGCACCCAACCGGGCACGGGTCCTAGAAGTTATTAGTGCCCACCGCGTGGAGGTGGGGTTGGTGTCGCCAAGCATGCCGCAGTCATGATCCTCCGCTCCTAGTGGGCCATCGTCTGGTGACGGGCCCCACGTACGAGGGGTACTAGTACGAGTGCGCACGTGACACGCGCACGAGTACCCGTATCTCGGCATGCTGGTTGTCTGCCAGCTTGTCTACTTGTCAAATATATTCGCATTCTTATTGATAGTGGTGGACGCATAATTTGAAATTTGAAATTTCTTACAACCTTGTTCCCGCTTGGTCTTTTCGTTCTAAGTTGGCCAACTATCGCAGAGCCCGGCGGCACGAATCCGCATAGGGTCCACTAAGAAAAAAGTTGAAATTGATTACAACGTGCTAGTCTGCTCCTCTCCACCGCCCATACCGAGTTGATCTTAGGGCCTGCCTATTCACTAAGTACATTGCATAGCGTGCAACCCTATGAAGGCCGGGTCCCTACTCCCCCTCCCCCCCCCCCTACCTAGCAGCTAGCATATTGATTCATCGCTCGTGAGCTAAGCCCCTCCTTCAACAGTATGGCCCCGGCTAGCTCCGGGCCCCCATCCACTAGTTTGTTTTTGGGAAGGTGTGAGGGGCACATCAATCTGCCTAACGCGGAGGGACCCTCCATCCCCCGCCCCTGCATCTCGTTGCAAGCATCATCTAGCAAAGCAGCGCGATAACTCAATTGTCTATGCTAATTCCACGTAATTCAAGCAGTAGCCTTGTCATCTTTGAGTGCCTCTGCATGCACTACCGTATCTGCACCTAAGAGAAGATATTCGACATTTATACGAAACGCTCTCACCACAGTGTGTCATCCACGGATCCTCCGCGCTTTTTATAGAGCGCGGCGATCAAAAGGTACCTCTTGACAGTAAAGCGCGGACTGAGTCCACGGATCAATCCCCGATGTGGGTCAGTTCGCGGATGTCACGCATTACAGACGATATGATATGACCAACTAACAATGTCATATTACGAAAACCATGGCATGACCAACAAACGTATAGTGTTATATCATACCGTGACCACCTAGCAGTGCCGACCGCTTCACCTACCTTTCAAGGGGATGGAATGTGAGGAGATACTCGATACTTACGTATATGATACACTCTCGCAGTGTGCTTTGCCATCCACGGATCCTCCGCGCTTTTGATAGAGCGCGGCTATCAAAAGCTACCTCATGACATCGCCCTTCCCGCGGCCAACCTTGGCTGCCGCTTTCTCCGCCATGTCCATCTTCACGGCCAACGCCTACTCCGCGCGAATATGCGCTAATGCGCCGGGGAGGGCCACTGGCACTCCTCCTCCGGCTCCACTGCCCCTCCGCCACCATGTCCGCATGTCCTTCTTGTTGCCCCTCCAGCTGCCATGCTCCGGTCTCCAGTTAAATTGCCCCTAGCACCAGCTCCGCGCCTGGCGCTGCGCCCTCACCTGCGGATGGTGGGGCAGCCTCCTCCAGTTCCATCGCCTCACTGGCCGGGTGATGCAGCGCATGCAACATGGCGTTGAGCTTCGTCATGATGGCCATGTTTTTGGCCTTGGAGCCGCACTCATGTGTGCGAGCTGCATCCTCCACCTCCACCTGCAGTTGCGCCACTTGTTGCACCGCTGCCCGGGTTGTGTGTGTGCCGGTGCCGCAGGTCTTGAGGCGGTTGGACTGCCTGACCCCTCCGGAGCGCAACGCCAGTGCGTTGAGCTGGTGCGCCGGAGAGGAAACCTCTGATGCCCGCCTTAGGGTCGGGGGCCTCATGCCGGCATAAGAGAGAGAGAGAGAGAGAGAGAGAGAGGGAGGGAGGGAGAGAGACACAGGGAGAGAGACGAGAGAGAGACGAGAGAGAGAGAGAGAGAGAGAGAGACGAGAGAAAGCCCGCCGCATGAATGGCAAGGATATGCTTCGCATTTGGCAACTACGGCAACCTCGTGCATTAGTACGTCGATTTGTTTTACATGTCAGTCAATTTATCTCAGTCTATTGTGTTGAGAAACCAAGGTGAGAAAGCGTGTCGGCAGGTACTATCAAAGTGCAGAATCAAGATGCTAGCCACCTTGTCCAATGAGACTCAAGTGGGTGCTCGGGTCAACTTTGCACGACGAAAGGGTGTCATTTACAAATTACAACTTTGCCGGAATAGAAACTAGACTGGGTGGGAGGGTCGGTAGAACATGTGCCTTAAAGGTAATTTTCTACTCCAACGTTTCGATTGTTGTGCCGGCTGCGGCCTCCTTGGCGGCGGCCTCTTTCTCTAGTTTCTTCCGATAATGATATCTGCGAGCACGGAAGGGCTTGCGCTGACGCCCGCCCTTGGGTGGCTCGGGGGCCTCCTTGGATGTGGACTTGGTCTTGGGTGCGGCGGGCGGGATCTTGCTTTGGCCTCGGGCTTGGGCTTGGGCTCAGCTTGGGAGAGGTTCATCCTCATCGCGGTCACGCGAAGGGGCTACTCATCGGCCGATGATTCACACTTTTGCGTAGAGGCATCTGTGGGTCCTCCTCTCCGCCTTCGTCCGGCTTGCTCGACCCCGCGAGTATGTCGTCTTCACATGGATCGGTGGTACTTCGGAGATAATATGCGACTACTTAAAAATTCATCATTAATGGAAACATGTGCATGCTATGGTACGAGTTGTACTGAGGAGGCTGAGCCTTTTTTAGATGGGCCGGCAGGTTGAGCAACGGCGGATCAACTTTGGTCTCTTTAGTGCCCGGGTGTGCCTTATCGAAGCGGTGCTGAAAGATTTATTGTTGGAAAGTCTTCAATCGTGTGCCGCAGTTCTCGTCCTCAATGCGTAGGTTGTGCTCCCACACGTCCGCGCATTTGGTCGCGCCTTCAAGTTAAGTCGTGTTACTGTCGACCAACACCACATGAAGAGAGTTACATGGTCCGCCCTTGCGGGTGCTCAGACCTGCCAATGACGGGACGGCACACGTAACATGGGTAATGGGTCATCTCGCAAGCGGTTAATGCCATTATTGGGTCAGGCTAGAGCATGCCGTTGTTGTTCCCGTTCCGCACATGACGTTCACGACTGTACAACACTTCCCGAAGTAACCCGTACGACATTTCGCGATCCGAATACGGTACGAATAATCTGTCCGCGCGGGCCGCGCGCCATTGCGCCGCGGGATCTGCGTCGCGCCGCCCGATAAATATATATGTACACGCACGGCACTGCGCGGGCTGCGAATGATGCATCCACTAGCACAACCCCGTCCAGACCACCAGCTGCTCCCGCCCACCTCGTAGCACTACCTCCTGCCATCTTCGTCGAGGACACATGACGATCATGGCTGGCTTGGGGCGCGTGTATGCCCCGGGACGGCGGCCGCGAGAGCGAGGTCCACCCTTGCGACCACCTGCCGGCCGATTGACAAGGAATTCGCGTTTTGCGGACACCATACGCATGTAGGGCAGATTAGCAGTTGTAATCAATTTCAATTTCAATTTCGCCTTTAGGGCCAAACCGCTCGGATAGAAAGGCAGTTTATTCAAAAGAGAAGGCATAAATAATGTACGTTTTCCATGGCTAGTCCGACGGAGCCTGTACCATCGGTGCGAAGTTTATGGTTGGGGCGGCGCTCACATCGGTTGCTGCGGGGTAGAAACGGACATCCCGCACCACGCCGCCTGCGTGGCCGTAGCGGTCGCGACCCGCCCACCACCGCCGCAATAAGAGGTCCTTCTGGCGCTACGGGCGGTCGCGGTGTCGGTGGTTGACAGTCGTGGGCTTGCCAGAGCTAGAGCATGAGCAAAGGGCCGCTCGATGTGCGCGTCGCGTTGCCGCAGGTGCACACTGTACTAACGGCGCGAACCGCATACCGGATCTTACAGTCGGGCAGTTTTCACAATAAATTTCGTACGGGTAACCGCGGGAAGTGTTGTGTGTGCCGCGCGCGGAGGCTCAATCCAAGATTCTTCGCATGACTTCCAATGTTTTTTGGTACTTGTTCACATGGGACCCTTTGTGGAGAAACTATAGCCGTGGCGACACAAACGCGTGGATGAAGCTGGTGAAATAACTCTGCGCGCCTTTTGAATCGGGTTTGATGAATCTTGCGGTTGTCAAATTGCCAGGCCTATCGCACCAGCATAACCAGATGTGCTCTCCTTGGTGAATCCACCGCTTGCCAATACCGGGCTGAGAGGGACCCATACTTCGATATATCGCTTGTTCAACAAAACTGAGTTGGCATTGGCAAACCGTTGGTCAGACAAAAAACCCAGCACCGGTTTCAAACGATTCCAAACGTCTCTAACGACTCGGCCAACTCAAGCGTGGCGCCGAATTTAGCCTTGCCCCTTTGTTCTTTGTCGATTTCGAGGACTCCGGCTTCCGCGACAGTAGCAGACATTCCCGAAGGCCGTTTTGCCGCGCCGCAGATCGTGTCTGAAATCGCGAGTGAGATGTCGCCGACGGCATTATTGATTGGCGATGTCGTCGATTCCCTCTCGGAAGTCTCTTGAGGGTCATCATGCTATCCATGGTCACTTACATTCCACTAAAATTAAGCAGTCGTAGTGCAGTGAAAAGGCATATTATCAATGGATACTTACCAACAATAATGGACTTGTACATGATGCCTTCGCAATTGGCCAACTGCTTGTAGCTTTTGGGGATAACGGCTGTTCTTTCGCGCTTCATTGCTTGGGCTAGAAGTCATGCTACGCTTCCACCGCCGCGATCTGAGCAGAGTCGTCGAATTCTTGGGTCTAAGCGGAGTCTTCGATTTTCGAACTCGGAGACCGGAGATGAGGTGCTTCGGCATGGGCGTGTCTTTGGGGGACCTACATAAGGGTATAATTTCGATGAGAACGGTATCGAATGATTATGCATGTTATGAAGGTGTGTTCGGCGAAGTGTTTACGTACTTGATTGGCTTCGGTAGTTCTTGGAAGCCGATAACTGATGATCATGTCACCTTCGCAAGATGAGGGTCGGCTGAGAAGGCGGGCAACTTTTTGTGGACATGGGGTGTGGAGTCCACCTGATCATCCTCCTTGGTGAGACCTCCGTCTACCATGACCCACAGAAGGCGTCGTAGGTTCTTCGTCACCAGTGTCGTGGCCATGGAGCTTGGTGCCCATGGGTAAGAATTTGAGGTCTCCCCGAATGAAGTGTGTCACTTAATTTTGGATCTGCAAGAACGGCGGGAACAAAATTGACCTTGGGTTCGAGCTACAAAGGGTTGATGCATTCAAATCGGGGATTACTTGCGCTCTCGGGACTCGAAAACTTCTCTCCGCCGTCGCAAAGTGGCGCAGCCGATACGCGTGGAGCATATAAGGCGTTAGCGGCAAAGCATATGGGCATAGTGGATAAGGCGGCAGCTAAGGCGCAGCCCGCGGGAAGGGGCTCGATTGAGAATTGCATGCGAGGGGCTAGCCAGCACATATCATGACATGCTCAATTACACGGATTTAGTATGACCGCTCTTTGAATAATCTGCAACCGGGCGTGAAGTTGTGTGCATAAGCGGCCGGGGGATAAGGGTCGTTCTAAGCAATCGGTAGGGTGAGGCGGCGCGTTTGCGTAATCGGCTGGGTGGCTTGTCAGGAAGTCGTCAATGCTGTAATCGGCTGGTGGGAGGGGCTGGTGGGAGTGCAGCAAACGGCAATTCTTAATAATGCTTTATTTCGGCTGATCTGCAGCAAGGATTCATAGCGGTGCGAAAGGGATGGTATCAGTCGCGGGTAGTCGCGAGTCGTCGTCGTCGCACGCAGGTACGGGTAAAAGGCCAAGTTCGCCCCGGGACATCGGCCGAAGCCGCCCCAGCACTTGACCTCTTGCGCCAACTGCAGCCGTAGGTCTGGCGCAACCTGTAGACCATTGCCTCATCCGAACCCCAAGGGCTAATGCATCAACCCAGTAGGCCGGCCGACAATCACCTGCCACAGCGCCAGGCCCCGCGGCCCGGCGCTAAGTGAGTTCTGCTTAAATGTAGGCTTTCTCCTTCCCCAGTGCTTTCCGTGCATTCTCTTGACGCTCTCCCTGTATAAACCCTAAACCAAACAGGAATAATAATTACATGAGCTAGCAGCAGAAGGCGATAAATCCTAAAATCCTAACCCTAACCCCTAAAGGCGATATCAGGAATCAACCCAGTAGGACGACACACCGGGACGAATATTGCCGAAAATACATCGGCCAGCAGGAATAATCGATACGACTTCTTGCAGTTACCGGTACAGGTACTGTTACATAGCGACTATACGACAGGTATTATACGATAATAAAGGGCAGAACTAGCATTTATTTAATTTTCGTAGCGACTCTCCAACGGGATTGCCTCCCGTGGACCCCGATGCAAATATACTGCTACTGTACCCTGTACTTGCGGTAGCAACGCGCGAGCATACAAGCTGCTACAGTACAAGTATATTAAGGTAGGTACAGTCGTAGCCCTAGGACCAGTATTTGCATCGAGGTCGACCCCGCCCGGGCCGGAGGGATGGATCCATCAGTACGGGATGACTACAGGTACCCGTAACGACGGTACATTAGCGCTAATATTAATACAGGTCGCTGTTACGCGCGGTTCTCACCTGCGCACGCCCTGATCTGCGCGGAGGTGATGCAGTTGCTTTCTGCGCAGCATCGTCACGCAAGCGCCCATACGGGTCTCGTCGTCGTCCAGCTCACACATACACACCGAGCTTTCAGCAACCGCTATCGCCCAACCGTCCGTTGCCTGATATCCTGGGTCAGCTGGCGATGCTTGGCAGCACCGCGCGCCTCGCAGTCCTTCGGAGGCTGGGTTGGTGAAGGCCTGCCTGGTTGGTGCCCGGCGCGCCGTAGTATTCCTTAGAGCGTGCTTCAGGGTTGGGAGCTTTTTGCCTCCTGGCGGGTGCGGTGCTCAGTAGTTTTCGTTGGTATATTCCTTGCGGCCACGTTTCTCGGCGATCCTGTCGAGCTGACACCGACCGGTGTCGACAACGACCTCCCGCTGAAATGCAGACGCCGACAACAGCGACCCCGCAAAGCCAGGGGCTTCCAGCTACCTCGACGGCCCATGCAACGACCGGCGCGGTCCAGATGTCTTCGCAACAGCCCCACCAGCCCACGCCCCACCAGCAGGCGCCGCAGCACCAACAGCACACGGCGCATCAGCTCGTGACAATGAATCCCGGAACGAGCCAGCCAATCCCGTTTCCGAACCCTGTGCAGCCCCCGCCGACGTCCCAGCCTATCGGCACCCAAGCACACGCACATGGCCAGGCATTGCAGCAGCAACAGGCGCTCGCGGCGCAGCAGCAGCAGCAGGCGATGCAGGCGGCGCAGCAGCAGCTCGCGGCACAGCAGCAGGCGATGCAGGCCGCGCAACAGCAGCACCTCGCGCAGCAGCAGCAGCTGCACGCGGTGCAGCAGCAGCACGCGCAGCAAATGCAGATGGCCGCGGCCGCCGCACAACAGCAGCAACAGCAGTACCACGTCCCGCACCTCCAGCAGGCACCCGGGATGCCGCAGTACACCATGGTCCCGTCGGCCGTGTCGTCGGCGCAAATGTCGTCGGCCCAGTTGTCGTCGGCGCAGATGTCCGCGGCGATGCAGGCGCACCATATGCCTGGGCCGCAGCAGATGCAGATGCCGAGCGCCTCGCCGGGAGTGATACCGCACTCCCAGCCCGCGCCGCAGCAGCCGGCACCGACTCATCAGACGGCGCCCGCCTCATCACAGCCGCAACCTGCCGCGCAGCCCTTGCCTCCTGGCATCCCGGAGGGCGCCACCCTGGACGCCAACGTAAGCCCCCGCTCCGTTTTGCCGCTTGTTCTTTCAGCATCCGCTTGTGTATGTAATGTAACGCCGTTTTCTTAGCACATGATAGCAGCATTATCTTTTCTCTGGAAACTACTATTTATCCTCTTTCTGCAGTGAGTTCTGTAGATTGCTGCTTCCCAACTGGTTAACCGTCAGTGGGCCGTCATAATTTTTGTCCGTCACTCTTTGAAATGGAATCGTGTGGGGAGCTTGGCACCTATGCTCGCAGTGTGGAGCGTAGTCCATGAAATTGTTCCCCTCACGTGGATATGGCTTCTTCACTATCAAAGTTACGGTTACTGACCCGCCTGCTCTGCCAACAGGGAAAAGTGAAGACTTTCCGCGGCGTGCGGCAGCGGCCATGGGGCAAGTGGGCGGCCGAGATTCGCGACCCCACTGTCGGGGCCCGCCGCTGGCTGGGCACGTTCGACACCGCGGCGGAGGCAGCGCGCGCCTACGACGCCGCAGCCCGGCAGATCCGCGGCTCCGCAGCCCGCTGCAACTTCCCTGACGACGGCACTCCGCCGCCCGTCCCGCTCGCAAATCCCGGCAAGCCACCGGCCGGGCAAAGCCAGCAGCAGCAGGCGGCCCCGCCGCCGCCTGCTCAGCCCCCAGCTCCTTCGCAGTTCCAACCGCAGGCGCTGCCGCCAGCGTGCCAGGCCATGCCCGCCCCACCAGCGCAGCACGCCCCGCCCGCCCATCACGCGCCGAGCGCGGTGGGCACACCCCCCCCGCCGACACCCATGCCGGCCCCCGCCACATCCGCGCCGATGCAGAGCGCCCAAGTTGTGACGCCTCCACCACCGGGAATGGCAGCGCCGCAGGCGATGCCAAAAGTACCGTCTCACATTTCCGGTAGGCAGACCCGCCATGCCACCCCTAGTATCCCACAATCCTTAGACAGGCAGTTGTAGCACGGCATGCGGACATACAGAGCATGCCACGATATGCCATGCTATGTGACGCCAGGCCATGCCGTGATATGGCCTGATAGGACGGCACATTACGGCGCATGTTTGACTCGATTTCATGACACTTGAGTACATGACATGCCACGCCTGGCTATGACTTTACATGACGGGCTCCTTCTCATGCACCTGTACTCACATCCCTCTCTGTGGCTATTATTTCTCTTGTTCACAGGTAAAAATCAAGCGCAAAAGTTCAAACAGGAGCAGGATATGAAGGACGCGATGTCCACCAGCCTGGGAGGTGACGGCCTGACTGCACTCAGCGCTTTAGGATTGTAACTTGGGCCTTCCTTCCTGTGATGCGTGCCCGGCGTTGGTTGGCTGACGCCGTTGCAATGCCCGACCCTGGGCAGAGGAGAGCCTGCTGCACCACCCCCAGGCAAACGACCTGATGCACGAAGGCCTTGCCGTGATGGTGACAAGCAACGCGCTGAGCATCCCCAAAACCATGCCAGCCTCAGGCGGGGCAAACCAGGTACATACTGTTGCTCATTGGTTGGAAAGCCCAAATTGGAATGTCTGCTGTGGGTCTATCTGGGCTGATGCGTCTGGATATTGCCTGTCCTGCAGGGCGAGGGCGATGCTGCTGCCAACAAGAGCAAGGGCGACGCTCTGCTAGACGTGTCTGGGAAGTCTCTGGAGTGGATGGGGCAGGACTGGCCAATTTCCACATCCCTTGGCAAGTCCCCCATGGGGACTTCGCCATACGGCAAGAGCGTCGACATGGTGGACATGTGCACTGCCTTGATGGAGGCCGGCGGTAACCCCCCCCCCCCCCCCCCCCGGGCCCCATTGGGAGACTGCTTTTGTGGCATGTGCGGTGCTGATGATGGACGCCCACCGTTTGTGCGGCCAGGCTTTCCCCTTGGAAGCTTCAAGAATGAGATGGAGATGAATGAAAGCTTCAGTGGGCATGCTGGGGACGACGGCCGCAACAACCAAGAAGCGCACCGGCACGAGGAGCGTAACGTAGACCCTGACGACTTTGACGAGGATGACATCATGATACTCGGCACCACGCCAAAGCTGTCCTCCACGCCCGATTACATGGCGCAGCATATGTGTACGCTGCCCCTCCCTGCATGTTGCCTTGTAGGGATGTGCATGAAGCTATGTGCAGCAGACATACACACACGCACAAATATCATCATCGAAATTGGTATTCTGTGTGGTCATTCCACCGATACTTTCATTGTTCTTGTGTATCTTATGCCTTTCTCCTATACTATAAGGGTCATGTTCACAATAGAGCCTACAAAAATATGATGTCAAGTGGCAAGCATTTGCCAATCACGACTGGCTGGCATTGACGTGCTGCCGTTGTGTGGCTGCGTTTGTAGCGCAAACGGTTTGGAGGCCCGGGAAGCAAGTCCTGCGCTCCTTCCCATGCCGGCAGAGGATGCATTACCGGGCCCCGCAGTCCGGGCACGCTGGCGTGACGGGCTCGTCCGGCGTCGGACTTGATGGGGCCAGCCCCCCGTCGGATGTCAAGCAGGTCCCGGGCTGGTTAACTTCTGGCACTAGCACTACCACATCCAGGAAATAATAAGCTGAATCGTGAGGCTGGCATATGAAGGCATATGTGAATTCCGTGATACAGCTTGACAGGGACGCCTATCAATAGGAGCAAAGGCCACACGTAATACATGTGCGCTTGTGAAGTTAGTAACATTAGCAGTTTCCAATGAGATCATGGCGCAGGACAGGAGCAAACATTCGGAAACCAGAGACTTGCAACTGTGGACTTATTTTGCCACTTCCTGGCAGTCCCCGCTGAGCCAGATATCGACTTAGAAATCACCATTTCAGTAGCTTGTCGTGGACAACATTCTCCCTCTTTGTACAAGTCGTGAGGGTAAGAGTCAGCAAGTCGGTTGACAGAGCTCATAATTTGCAAAGAGGATGAGGGCCTAATTATATTTGAATGGGGGCAAGCATGCACAAGTCCAGTTTCACATTGGCGACCTAAATCCCTTTGTGAGTGTCCTTTTTGTAAGACAATGTGCCGCCAGTCGATAGCCACAGTTGGCCTTTTCCCACGGAGTCAATATACATTTATTTGGCCGCATGCACTGCCTGGCATATGTCATTGATTGCTTTCGGTGCACTGATTACATGAGCATGCCAGGTGTGTTTGAGGTGCATGTTATTCGTGACGCGTCAACCTGCTGTATGCTGGTGCACACCGCGCACTTCAGGTTTCAGGATCCCACTAGGTTGGGCCCGCAGCCCATTTGCTGCAGTGCGCAGTAGCATTTCAGAAGGTGGCGCCAGGTCGCCGCCCTATTAAACCAAACATTCATGTGCGTTCGGGTTCCGGAGCGTACGTACCGGGCAGATAGTCGTACGTTTCAATTTCACATCTGTGATACATCCATGAAGATTAGAAAAAAACGAAACATGCTCTGGCGACATGAAAGAACTATACGTATTGTCACATTTCGCTCAAATTCACTGTTTATAACATTGCCACCCTTTCAATTTTGCAAGTTTATCCTTCCTGGTTTGCATAGGGGTAATTTGTCTTGATGTCAGATCTTTGGGTTGGTAATTATGAAAAGCATGCCTGTATGCCGATTCCGTACACCGTGACATGTACACGCTGAAAGCAGGATATATTGCTGTCCAATGTTCCACTCAGGTGAGGGTGCCATCCTACAACCATCACGCAACTAGGGACCCTTCCACCCCAGCCGCGCAATTATTTTGCCGCAACCTGAATTGCCTGCCCATGGCTTGTACCTGACTAGTTT
>VCJN01001075.1:0-21121 GCA_006384855.1 Tetraselmis striata | reverse complement strand
TATATTAGCGGCAACGACATGCTTTCGCATATTATCGGACATGGTCTTATCACTCGGCGGCGTCGAGGTAGACCGGGGCGTGATGCACGCATGCCGGAAGCACGCAACGCGTGCATCAGTTGCTGCGTCGCCGCCGCCATTGCTCCGTGCGCGCAAGCACGGGCTATTTTATGGTTTGGTGCATGTACGGACTCCCGCTCCGCCGGCGGTACTCCTGTTATTCGTCGTCATCGTCGTCGTCGTCATATTATTCATCGTCGTCCGCAAATTGTTCGTTGATTTTCATTTGCTCAGTTGCAATAAGAGCAAGGGTTTTATATGATAGTAAGTAAGAAGCCATCAAATAACCCCGAAATGAAAGCCCCCGAATGAAATTGCTGCGTATTGTACTACTATTATTCTCACTACCATCATCATCATCATCATTATTATCATTGTTATCGAAATGTTGAATCGTTCGTTGGAGATGGCTTGATACAACGTGTGGTTTTGGCAAGTATGGGCGGAGCGACTTTCTTTCAACTGCGCCGACACAGTGGTGCCAAATAGTGCTTTCCGGGAGCTTATCTTTTCCGGATTTTCGCGCCCCGACTTGCCATTTGCTAACGTTCAAGGGGTGTACGAGCCCCAAAAGATGTTTTCAAACTTTGGAGCCCACTGGCAGGCGGCCCTGTAACGGACACCCATGTGCAACCCATAGTGCCTCAGACTCGAGCCCACTACTGGTCTCAAGCAGACAAACAATAAGTCTGTATTACATTATTTTACCGCTTCCCCAATTTTGCGGACACTGTTTTGGTCGCAATGCGTAGAAATTTCTGCAGTAGTTATCAGTGTTTTGGCACAATGCCCATCTTTCCTCCCACGCACGCCTCCCGCGCTGCGTCGGGACAGTAGTAGTGCATCGGAAGGACCTTGATATGGCTTATCCACATGCATGCATGGTGGAGCTGGGCCATGCATATAGCGCGTCGCGTGCTATGCTACCAATGGACTGCAATTTTAGGCCCTTTCAACGAGCACCCGCAGAACTGTAGGGGTATGTACCGGCGCGTGCACGGCTGCGATGCCACGTCATCACCCAAATGGCACGGCACTCCCACAACAATCTATTAATTTACGGTCATATTATCCGTGCGCAAAACCTTGAGAGCATGCGCGCCCCCATGAAGCGGGAACGCGTGCAATCGCATTATGCAGTTTTCAATATGTTGAAAATCGGCACTATTCACTGTGAGCGGAACAAGAGCCCTGTGGAAAATAACTTACCTGCCAAGCCCCCGCACCGCTAACTCCGCACCCGGCATGGACACAGATATCCGAAACCCGGGGCGGAGATAGCAGTGAGGTGTTATAACCATCACCGCCGCCAGGGAATCGAACACTGAGCCAACTGTATACGAAGCGAACGACATATCGAGGTACTCGGCTAACCACAATGGCATCTTTCGCGGATGTGGCGAACGAATGTGATAGTTCACGTTATATCGTTCGGACATTAGACGAGAGATAGTTTATTATTATCGTTGTTATCGAAATGTCGAATCGTTCGTTGGAGATGAGTACAAACACACTACATGCTCCGCCGACTGATGCTGCATAATATTGCGCGGCGCGGAGCATCAACACTAGGATAAGTGCAGCACTACGGTATATAGACAATGACAGCAGATGTAGCATATTCATGACGATCGGCGGTCTACTGAAATAGTATGTGCGTAGAAAATACTTAGATAAAGCGTTGACAGGGGATAGAAGGAATAATGTACTGTTGGCAGCAATATACACCCCGCACATACAGTGACACTACCTCTATAGTGAATACCTCTATAGTGAACCTACCCCTATAGTAAACGGGGGGGGGGGGGGGGGCGACGGAACGCTTAACACCGTGTTAGCTACCTCTATAGTGAACACACTGCTATAGTGAACCTACCCCTATAGTAAACAGGGGGGGTCCCGAATGGGGGTTCCCTACCTCTATAGTGAACCTCCAGTACTTTACTCGTTGTAAAGTAGAGCGCCGGCTGCGGTGGCGGCGTGCGCGGCGGCTCTATCTATACTGTACTGCACTGACACAATGTTACTGGCGGCATATACATTCGCTGCATGCACAATCGGTGCTGCCATCACAGCAACGCAAGCCTCGCCGCCAAGGCGGAACCCGCTCAGAGCTGCTGCTATGGCATGCACTGCGTAGTTGCCGCCAGGGGAGAGCCCGGCGGACCAAAGCTGAAAGAGTGTGGTGTAGCGGGTTGCACCGCACTGTTGCACCACGTGTGCCAGGGGGAGTACGAGGCCAAGTTTCCCGAGAAATACAGTGACGTGCGTGCCAATGGCTCTTATTTCACCGTTGTAGAAAGGGTGCAGCCCAGAAATGACAACCCCCATCCCTCTCAGGGCTGGGGTGTTGTTTGATGTAATGCAAGAAACGATTCCCACCTGTCTAAAGGTCAATCGCTCGCCCCGCCTCAACGATAACCGTCTGACGCTACCCGTATAGTGAAAACCCTACCCCAATAGTGAACACATTCACTGCAGAGGTAGGCTGCCGGAAGGCTACAGTGAATACCTCCATAGTGAACCTACCTCTATAGTGAACGAGGGGGGGGGGGGTGGGGGGGGGGGGGGGGGGGGGGGGACCGAATATTCACTATAGAGGTAGTGTCACTGTAATCCCTCCTTCGCCCCCCACACACACACACAACACTACGCGGGAATTATCAGGGGCCTGAGTTAACCGCAATATTATTGGATGTCATTCAACCAACCGCCGGTACGCTCAATAGGCATTGGGTGCATCGTCTTAATTGGGAAATTTCCGTTGTTTTTTTGGCGCGGAGAAGTGGGTGATAAAGTGGTAGAACCGCGGCAAGAGTGCCCCATTGCAATGTAATAAGCCGTTTCGGAGCATACATGTAACGTTTATTATTGGCAAGTATAGGCGGAGCGACTTTCTTTCCAACTGCGCCGACATAGTGGTGTCACATAGTGCTTTCCGGGAGCTTATCCTTTCCGGATTTTCGCGCCCGGACTTGCCATTTGCTAACGTTCAAGGGGTGTACGAGCCCCTAAAGATGTTTTCAAACTTTGGAGCCCACTGACAGGCGGCCTTGTGATGGACACCCATGTGCAACCCATAGTGCCTCAGACTCGAGCCCACTACTGGTCTCAAGCAGACAAACAATAAGTCTGCATTACATTACCGCTTCCCCAATTTTGCGGACATTGTTTTGGTCGCAATGCGTAGAAATTTCTGCGATTTCGCATTAGTTATCAGTGTTTTGGCACAATGCCCATCTTTCCTCCCACGCCTCCCGCGTTGCGTCGGGACAGTAGTGCATCGGAAGGACCGTGATATGGCTTATCCACATGCATGGTGGAGCTGGGCCATATAGCGCGTCGCGTGCGATGCTACCAACGGACTGCAATTTTAGGCCCTTTCAACGAGCACTCGCAGAACTGTAGGGGTACTGTCGCGTGCACGGCTGCGATGCCACGTCATCACCCAAATGGCACCGGCACTCCCACAACAATTAGTCTACGGTCATATTATCCGTGCGCAAAACCTTGAGAGCATGCGCACCCCCATGAAGCGGGAACGCGCGTGCAATCGCATTATGCAGTTTTCAATCTGCTGTTGAAATCGGCACTATTCACTGTGAGCGGAACAAGAGCCCTGTGGAGCCTTTTCGGGCGGTGCGCTGAGACCAAGATCATGGAAGCTGAGCTTCGGTGAAAGTAAATGACTATACGTGGTTTTGGCTACGTGCTAGTGCGCAGCGATGCGCCCACATACATGCATGCAGATTAGTAGCAGGGTGGGGCTAAACTTTACTGGGAGAGTGTAGATAAATACATGCGATCGACGATGATGATATGTAATAATGTACCCTGGCTGGTACAGTAAGAAGAATAATGCGGATGTAGTGGTGATGAACTTATTTCGCGGCGCGCTGAGCGAGTGCGCGCGGCGGGGTGCGTAGGAGATTGGGTGGAGCCAATCGGCGCGGAGGGCGTGGTTATTGACAGTTCATCGCCATCATCATTCAAGTCGTGGACACAATGATCGCGTGAACGGCGCCTGCAACAGCGGTGCTCTGTCGAGGGCGGTTGCTACTGGTACCTGGTGGCGATTAAGACGCGGGCCGCAGCCCCTCCGCGCGCGCCGCTGCACTTTGAATTTGCAGTACTGGTGCTGTATATCCTAAAAACGCACGACCGACTCATCAGCAGTCTCTCAGCGCGCGCCGCGCCCCACCCCAGCCGGGCCGGAAACTTTCTGGATAGAAGTCGAAAACACTGAATAAGGATTATATCAGCCGGCGACAGCTGAGGCGGCAGGGCGCGGCATTATCCTATAGGTCGCGAGCAAAGACAGACTACAGTCCCTCTGGGATAGCACTAGTCGAGCGACAGGGGTCTCTACCTCGGCAAGCAACCACCTGCCGGCCATACGGCGACTGCTAGGCCATCATGGACTACCTCAAGTGCGCCATCTGCTTCGCGAGCGGCACCGGCGACAGCTGGACCACGCTTGCCTGCGGCCACGTGTACCACACGCGCTGCCTGCAGCAGAGCGTGCGCCACGTCCAGGCTTGCCCGCACTGCCGGGTGCTGCCCCGCCCGCACCACACCACGCTCACCTGACGAAGCTATACAGGCTGTGCTGCGCTGCTGCTAGATGGGGGCGGCCCTCTGTGGACGAACAGCCGCTGTATTCCAGCGCTCGCGCCGGTTGGCAGAAGCAGCGATTTTTTCTCGGAGCGGCTGAGACGACGGTTCCGCTGACCCGCACGGCACTCCTGCTTGGTGCTACGCAGGAGAAAGTCACGCTCCGGGACCTGAAAGACGCGCCCAAGCTGTTCAATGTGGAAACTTTTACCGGGGATGACTTTCAGCGCCGAGGCGGTCGGGCAGGTGCGCCGCCTGTCGTCCTTCCTCTCATGTCTTTTTACGAGACGGTTTGCTTGAGGGAGACCTGCACGGCTAAACCAGAAAGGAGCCGGTGTTTGGGGGGGGGGGGGGGGGGGGGGGGGGGGCTGACCGCCAGGCCCGGGCGGATCTGGCGCAGGAATTGGGCAGCCCTGTGAAGGCGGGTCAGCCGGATGAGCGCGTGTTGCGTTCGCTGGAGGCGGACCTGGAGGCCTTCAAGAAGAGGAACGGGTGCGCGCATGTGGAGGAACGGGACGGTGAAATAGGGGGGGGGGGGGGGGGGTGATACGGGGGTTTCACCACCGCCAGGAAGCGATGTGCCCGCCGCCTAGCTTAGCGACGGCGCTGCCTCTGCTATTTGTCCCGCTGCAGGGAACTGGAGAAAGACAAAGCCGTGCTGAAACAATCCGTGCAGGGGTATCACAACAGGTGGGCCACGCGTGCGCCTGCCGCAGCAGCAACGGCTTGGTCAACAGATGCCGGCCGCTGCTGCCGCCCGAGCTCGGTGTCGCTAAATCCCCCTGCCCCCCTCCATTCCCGCTCCGCCCGCCGCCCTCCCGCTCCCGATCTCCTGCCGGCTGACCACACAAGGCTGTCCGCCATGGCGGCAAAGTACTCGCTCGACGCGGAGCAGTGGCGGAAGGACGCCGCTATGGCAAGCGAGGCTAGGATGGACGCAGAGCTGCGGGTCAAGGCCCTGAAGGATGAGATCCGGGTGCGCGCCCGCTGCACCCCCGCTGCAGCACCATCCACCCCCCAAATCCCATCTCCCGCAAGTCCAGTCCCCCCCCGCCCCCTCCCGCACTGAGTCGTGCTTGCCGGGGCCTACTTGGGGCAGATGAAGGACGGCCAGCTGCTGACGCAGAAGGTGATGGAGATGGAGACGCTCAAGGTGGAGGTGCGTGGCAGCTGTCCCCCATCCGCTCCTCCTTCACCCCCCCAAACGAAGTAGTCCTGACCTTGATCCGGGCGCCATCGGCGTGCAGGGCCTGAGGGACGAGCTGGCGAAGCGCTTCGGGTACGACATACTCAAGGTGGGTGGCCCGGGGCCCAATGAAAGCGGCTCGTCTCCTTGGAACCCAACCAGGCTTGCCACGAAATTCATCGGAAGAACAATTCAAGCAGGTTTCTGAAATTCAATGAAATTTAAGTGGATTTCTGAAGGATGGGACAATTGGAAACGTTTAGGGCGCTCGATTGAGTCCGCACGACGGGCGCACCACATGGGGTCAGAAGTTGCCCGCAGTCCGGCCCCTCCCCGCAGCGGCCAAGCCGCCATGTTGCCCCCGCCTGTCACAGCGGGGGCTCTCACACCTCGCTATAGACAAGGTGGGCCGGCAGGGCTCGGCGAGATACCAACATGGTCATTTTTACAACAGGGACATTGTGTGTCGGGCCTGTGTTATTGTCAGGCTGGACAGCGCTCAGGGGATTAAAAGGGGAGGGGGGGGGGGGGGGGGGGGCATGTGTTGTGGCGGCGGCGAGTACCACGGGTTTCACTGGTGCCAGTCATTTGCCAGGGGTGGGGGGGAACAGCCAAAAACACACAATGTCGAACGAAGGCCCCTGCAAAAAAAAAAACATTCTGTTCATATTGAATTTCGTCGTTTTGGATTTTTGGGAGAAATATACACAGAAATCTTGGACACTCTTTTCTCCAGCAGTCTGCTGCCCTCCGTGCCTGACAAACCTCTCAGCCCTCACCTCGCCGCCCCCGTCTGAGACTGGTTTGCAAGAATGGACGAGTCGTCACGTAATGTTGACGGGGTGGCACGTGCCTGGCGTGCGCAGGGCCCGGCGGTGCACGAGCTGATCAAGCTGACGGTGAGGGCCAAGGAGGACAGCCACAAGGCCAAGCTGGAGCGCAGCCTCGCCAAGGCGCAGCTCAAGCAGCATCAGGTCCCCCCCCCCCCCCCCCCCCCCCCTCCCCCTTTGCGCTCCGATTGCATGGCAAAGTCAGTCCGCACGACGACCTGGCTAGGAGGGCCATGGACGCGAAACAGTGGGGTACTCTTTCGAGCGCGCTCGCTCGTGGGAATCTCTGCACTGAGATCGCGTGCGCTCCTAATGGCCGCCAAGCCTCGCACTCCGTCATCCGGCAGGTAGCGAGTCGGCACCTCGTCCTCGTAGCCACACCTCCGCGGCCCTTAGCGATGCATACGATTTGACTGCGCGGATTCCCACTAGCAGGCTCGCTTGCAAGATGACTCTGCTGTCTAGCATTCATTGCCCCCCTGGTCAGGTTGTCGAGCGGACTGACACTGCGATGAATGGGCGCACGCTTTGACTTAGTACCTCTGGCAAAACGCTGGCTGTAAATGGCGCCGGTGAGGGTATCCCATTGAAATAGCGTGTCCTGTAAGCCCGGATGCGTGACAGGACACATCCATATACACATATAAGGATAGGCAAGGATGGCACGATGGCGGAGGGGTGGCTGAAGGGCAATCACGCCATTCCCAGCGGGGGACCGAAGCTATGGCTGTAGATGCACATGATAAATGCTATTTTTCCATTACGGCCATGTGGTTGCGTGCGCGCGTGTGTGTTTGTGTGTGTGTGTGTGTGTGCGCCGCACATGCATCGTCATGAGTTTGTGTGGCCACCCGGATGAGGGATGCGTGTACATGAATGTGCATGGCACGGTTTCAGAGGTGGCAAGATCAGTTGGATGCTGCATCTAGCATCCGGCATTACCACACCCGCGCACCCCCGATCACCAAGCCCAAACCTCCTGTCATCCGAAGCTGGCTGGGGGGTGGTTCACCAGCAGCTGATAGCACCGCCTGCCCCCCTCCCGCGCACAGACTTCACTCGAGACTGTCAAGGGGGAGGCCCGCCGGCATGAAGCTGAAAAGAAGAAGCTGCATGGAGAGCTGCAAGCGGCGCAGGTGGGTGCCTGCGCGTCTGCATCCCGACCCGGGGAATGGGGCACGAGGAGAAGGGGGGGGGGGGGCTGCTAGGGGACGGCTCCTGTGAAGTAGTCCTCTTGGCTTACAGTAACCAACGTGCTCGCTTTGGCACCGCAGAGCCGGATCGCGGATCTTCAAGCGCAGCTAGCCGGATGTAAGGACTCAGGGGGCGAGACTCGGTGGGCCACCGCCACTGGGAGCGCCCGGGACGGCGAGCTCGCCAGCATGGATGGGGACGGAGACCTCGAAATTATGGACGACTTGGGTGCGGGGCCGTCCAGGGCTGCCGTGTCCCCTCACCTGCGTGCATCCTGCCGCTTTGCGGGCGGTGTTTGTAGCTGCATGTCGTCTCGCAAGCAACGTGTGCTGGTTGGGCAGTTTTTGCCTGAGCGCAAGCAACTCCCTCCCTTGGCAATCGGACGGCCGATGACACCGCGCCTGAACGCGCTGCCTTGTCAGGGAATGCGCCGGGGCTGTGCGGTGCGACGGGCAGCAGGCGGGGCTTCTTGCTTCGCCCGGGCTGCAACCAGCGCCCACCACCGCTGCAGGAGCGACGACCGAATTACAGCTTGCTTAGCCAGGTGCGGCATGGCGGCCATTGCCGTCTGTTCCTCTGTCATGGACGACGACGACCCCCCCCCCCCCCCCCCCCCACCCCCCTCTCTTGTCTCTGGACCCCTTCGCACTCCCCCTCCCGCTGCCGCCGCCGCGGCACATGTGACACGGACAGTGTCGCGTTCCTTCCTGTGCTACAACCCCATCCTAACATAAGCAATTGAGATAACTTTGGGGGTTGACTATCTGTTTCCAATATCAGCAAGTGCAGGGCATGTTATGCCTCTGTCACGTGTGCGAGAATTTCTACGTTTTGCTTTATCCGTGACGCATGTTAGGCCCCGTATTTGCGCAGACCTTCACAACGCAGCCTCAACACACAACAGCATCAAATTTGTAACCAATGAAACCTGAGCCTAGGCTTTAGATAAACCATAAACCAAGCCCTTAGAATATGGCTTAATGGTGGGTATAAAGCCGGACTGCCCGTACGTAATGTGCCAAGTTTGACAGGCATATGGAGCCCAACACGCATTTATGTGATGAAGGCATGCGCACCTGGCTATGCTGTCGGTGCCGATCTGCCAATGCCCCTAAAAGAGCCGATACTGCAAGCCTTGGAGCTGCATGCGACACGTACAAAGAACCGGCGCTTAAGAGTCGTCCATATTGGACCGTCCCCTAGCAGGCATGGCATGGTACTCTTCGAGGTGTTCCTGTAAGTGCGCTGTCACCCGTCGGTAGTATACACACAAGAACATCCCTTCTAGCTCAGGCGCTACCACCGTGCAACTGTGTGCCATGTATAATATTTACAAAACCCATAGCCCCGTGGCGCCACAGTCGGGCCCAGCGCATTCACAGCAGCGCCGTACACAACCCAAACCGCGAACTGTCCAGACTATTAGGAAAGCGACAGTATTGTCATGGCATGTCTCATTCCAAAATACATCATGAATAGGTATGCTCACTTCAAGGTGATGGCTTGCAGGCAGGTGATGCACGCAGCGGACGGGCAGGCCTCGCGCCGGCGACGACTTTTTTCGCGCGACAGGGAAACAGTGGGTTTCCCAGCAAGGTGCGCGCAGTGCAATGGCGCTTCTTTGCCCCAAAAGTGTTTGCATGGCTGGTTGAACATAGAGCCGAGGAAGCGCGCTGGTCATGTGCTGCATGTCGTGCTTCGTGGCTTCATGGTGTGTTTCACGAAATGTACGCTGACATAAGACGTTTGCTGGATCATGCTCTGCACGCAAAGAGGGTGAAGACCGACAGGAGTATTCAGTCTGCTGCCGCGCGAGACATCACGAACTTCCTGACGAGAAAGCCTGCCCGGAAGACGGAAGAGGAGAACTTTATCTTTTCATAGGAATCGTCATCAAGACATCAAGGAGAGGAAAATTCGTTGATGTCTGCGGCAGTTCTGGCCTGAGGTTGCGTATGCCGCGACAGACATGGCCAACTATCAAATAACGGTTGAGATGCTCCTCGGATATAGAAAGAAGCTGGATGTCATTACCACCACGCCGCCGTAACCTATTTAATAATAGTACTATACCAGCAGTCCGGCAGTGCCTGTAGTCAGGCGGAGCTTGCAGTGAAATGATATAATACCCAACATGTAAGTGGAGGGGTAGGTGTGCACGAGCAGAAGCGTACGAAAATATCGCAAAACTAAGATAATGCGTTTTTTTTTAATGTAGCACTACCGGTTACCTTGTACCGACACATATCGGCGATACCGTATATATTCTCATCAATTATTAAGTCGTCGCTGAAAAGTCGCTACTTGTAAGGGTACATCA
This sequence comes from Tetraselmis striata, assembly GCA_006384855.1. Classification (NCBI taxonomy): domain Eukaryota; kingdom Viridiplantae; phylum Chlorophyta; class Chlorodendrophyceae; order Chlorodendrales; family Chlorodendraceae; genus Tetraselmis; species Tetraselmis striata. The sequence continues at coordinate 10,917 of VCJN01001075.1, read as the reverse complement.
ATAATGGATCACCCACTAGGCACGATATTCCCAGACTAATGTATTCATTCATACTAATCCTTATATCATATTTGCGGGGTGTCAAGCGGGGCAGCAAGCTTGAGAGGTGCATGCGCACCCCCATGAAGCTGCATCGCATTCGATCACATGTAAACACTTTTACATTTTTAAGGTCGAAAACGCCATAATAATATTTACTCACTGTCTGTCTTTTTGTTTTTACTCGCGGGAAAACAACAGTAGCGCAACCATACGTTTTGGAGAGCGCGCTGCAACCAAGGCCATGCAAGCGCGAAGGTTTATGGTAAGGAATGCAGTTTATGTTGTTCTGGCTATGTGCTATACTGCCATCTCGTAGATAGCGATATGCGTTCCCCTGCAGATATGTTCTTGGCAATAATTTTGTGGGGGAGTATATGGCAAGGCGTGCAATACTCCAAACCACATAAGTCTTTGCGCATAGAAGTCCGCGCTTATCCTCGCCGCCCTGGTGCCCAAGCCATGTGGCTACGGGGCCATGGTGCCTCACCTTTTGAAGCATGCAAGTCTCCTAAGCCAAGGAGGCAGCCGCTTCGTCCGGTTATCGCCCTTGAAAAAGTGGTTTTTGGTTCTGTTTGGCACAAGGCTAGAACCATCAAAACACGGTCAACGCACATGGGAGCAACATGTTGGTGGTTCAGCTACCATCCGTCGCCTTGCACGCGCGGTAGTGGATGGACATATGCATGGCGGCATGAATGACGCGCAAGTTTGAGACCCATCAATGCATGCTACCGTTGCAATGCATGGGCATTTCCATGACAGCGTGCCAATAATGCAGATTCTACAATTCTTCACAGTTTCCAATCCCGCAATTTTCCAAGCTGCATGATAAGCGCCGCTGGCTGCGCCTTGCCTGGTTAGAGCAGTACAGATAAAGAAGTGCTTTCGATTCCACAGGGGCGTGCTTATACCATCCGCACCGTGGGCTAAGCGCGGGCTCGCCCCCATCGACAGCAATTTCACTACTAGCGCACATGTCCGCGCGCAGGCTGTAGCACACATCACCCTTGACCAAAGGCCGGGGGGGGGGGGGGGGGGGGGGGGGGGGGGGGGGGAGGGGGCGAAATGGTGACGGGGTCGACGCAACGTGGAGACGCATCCAAGCGGTCCTCGCGCCTGGGAGCTTGCTTGGAGTGGCAAAGTGTATGCCCTACCTTCTCATGCCCCCCCACCCACAATGACATGGCTGGCTGGCATGCCAGAGTAGGGGGGGATAGCTGACAGGCCACAGAATTGCCATAGAGTGCCCAACTGTGCTGATAAGCTGCGAGAGCTGGATAGGCAGGCAGCATTGCGCAGCATGGCTGAGCAGAGGGCGGGGCAGCAACCAGAGCAGCAACAACAGTAGCAGCAAGTAGCATCGACATACGGCAGGTCATCCGCATCATAGCACTACATGGAGGGCGGTGGCTAGGGCGGCCACCGTATGGTTGGGTTGTTGTGGTGCTGACCGTAATTTGCTGATAAATCCAAAAAGTACCCCACCCCCTGAGATGTACCATGCCACAGGGTACAAGAGCATGGGCAAGGACAAGTTGAAAGCGCTGGATCTGCAGCGAAGGCGCACAGGGCCAACAACGAGTGTGCGACGTGCAGCATCCATCAGTGAGCAACAACCAGATGCCAGCAACTAGTCGTGACAACTTTGTACGGAAGGCACAAGCCGGGAGGGTCAGGGGCCAGCCATAGACCACTGTAATCATGTGGTTTGTGCTTCTTACATTTTTTACCAGATGCACTGTGCATGCACAACAACTAATAGCAGCTATGCTGCACATTCTACATTCAATTGTGGCTGGTTTCCCCCTGAAAGTGCTGAGTACAGTACTTTACACAGTACGTCACCCAGCTGAATACTTCTGGAGGAGGAGGGGGGGGGGGGGGGGGGGGGGGGGGGGGCGGGCAAATCGGAGCGGGGCTGTGCCCTAAACCGGGATATCAATTCTCACTGGCCTAATACAGAGGCGCGCTGCTGGTCATTTGTTTTTCGCCCCCGGGACAGGACTGGTACCAGTGAAACCCTTGCAGCGTCTCTCCGACGGCCGTTTAGGCAGCAAATCGAGTTACGGAAAGCCCTGGGTAGGCGACGCTCCGTTATAGTCATCAAGCAAATTGCCGATGCATTCTGCAAGACTAATTAAATGCAAGTGACGGAATTTCCAACACTGCTGGTCATATCGTCGTAGACCTGCCCTGAGCCATCGCCATACAGCAGGCAATCTTTCCTCTAGCGCTATCCTACTCGCGTGAGATACAAAAGGGCCGCCGGTAAGAAATCCGCCGCTCTAGAAGCAGTACCAAAAAAGATGCTGCGCCTGCGTCGCGTCGCTCGTCGGCATGTGTTGCTATGACCCGGGTCATTGGCTGCAAGCGTCCTCGCCGCGGCTGATAGCCTACCCCGGGGCGGGGGTCCCTTTGGTCCCTGGCAGCTAAGTGATTTCGTGGTTCCCTTGGCTCCTTCTTGTTTCTTGGCTCCCTGTCCTCCTGCTCGACCTTGGTTTCAGGCTTATGTCTCTCTTTTGCTGGCAACCTTTCACAGCTTACGTTAGTTCTGTTTGTAGTGCGCTTTTGTGAAAGCCCTTATGTAATTAATTCAATAAAGATCACAACAGCAAGCCGCCTGAACGACGCCCGCATCCCGCTACTGGTGTGAATTACAAAAAAGGCAGTTCCCCAGAATACTGGTAGCGACTACCCTGTACTGGTACCCCCGCGCCCTGATTGCAGCAGAGCAGCCCGGCAGCTGGCCGCTGGTGCCCGCCCCCAACCTGCTCACCTCTTCACCACCCAGCCCTGGCCAGCTCAGCGCCTGCCTGCCCCAAACGCAGACCAACAGCGGCAGCAAGTGGCCAGGGAAACCACCCTTCCGTCGCTGTCCCGCGAGGCTTTGCAACCGCGAGCGTTGACCGACTGAAGCGCGTGGTCGGCCCGTCAATAAAGCAATTCTGGAATAATGCTGGGCGGCGAACGGCTGTGCTAGGCCAAGCCCGGGGGGTCAGCAGTTCGCAGCAGTCGCCTCGCCCGTGCCCGGCTTCAACCAGCCCCCGCCCGGTCAAGCGCGCGCGACCCGTCCGGTCCGCGATGGACTACCTCAAGTGCGCCATCTGCCTGTGCAGCGGGACCGGAGACGTCTGGCAGGCGCTGGCATGCGGCCACGTGTACCACGAGGGGTGCCTAACGCAGAGCCTTCAGTCTGCGGGGAGGACCTGCCCCCACTGCCGGGTGCGCCCTTGTCCCCCCTTCACGGACAAGTGGCTCGCGCGCTGCCGATATGATATGGGTGGGGCTGACGCTGGCCGGCTGTCGGTGCGGTAGGTGCGTGTGACGGGGAGAGGGCTGAAGCACGCGACGCGGCTGTTCGGCGTGGAGAGCTTGAAGGGAGAGACCCGGAGCGCGGAGGCCCTGGCGGAGGTGGGTGGCCACATCGGTTCCAAAATCGGCCCCTCAGCTGACGACTGCGCAGTTCCTCGTGCTGTATGCTGCGCCGACATTGACACTGGCGGCGGCTCGCGCGGAAGCGCAGGAGCTGGGCACGCAAGTCGGCGCGCCAGGGGTTCGCGAGCTGGAGGAGGAGGTCGAGGCACTTCGGGCGGAGCAGGCGTAAGAGCACCCCCGCCCCCTCCGCCCGACTCGGCTGGCTCGACCACCGTGGCGGCATCGCTCCGCCGATGCCGACGCTGATGTCGAACCACTCTCGCTGCGCCGCGTAGACAGCGGCGGTCGGCGGAGGCGCGGCTGCAGGAGAAGGTCGACGGGCTTGTGCAGAAGAGCAGCGCGTTGGCACGGGAATTGCGAGTGGCGCGACAAGCGTTCGACCAGGCGGAGCGGAGGTGCGGAAATACCCTGCGCATGCGGGCCCGTCAGGGGCGGGGGAAGTGGGGCGGGGGCACTCTGGTACGTTTCCGGCACTACCGGTAAGGATGATGATCCGAATTTGCGCCGTGTGGCAGAGGGAGTGAAGCGCATTCTGCGCGGGCGCAGCTCGAGGAGGAGAGGAGGGGGCACGAGCTGCAGATTCGGCAGCTGAAGGACCAGATACAGGCGCGCCAACGATCCCCTCCTCCCTTTGGCCCCCGGCCACGGCGCACTGCCCCATCCCCCCGCCCCCGTTTCACTCCCTGGCAATCACCCCCGCCCCCTCATCCGCCACGTCATGCAGGGGAAGGACAACCAGATTCTGACGCTGCAGAAACTGATGGGCGTGGACAAGATCCACGCGGAGGTGCGGCTCTCCGCCTCTGAGCCCCCCCCCCCCCGCCGCCCCGCCCTCCCTCCCGAGCATATGCTCAGCAGCTTGTGCTCCTGACGCCGTTCCGCCCTCGACCGCCGCCTGCCCAGGGACTGATGGAGGACCTGGCGAAGCGCTTTGGGCACGACAGTGCCAAGGTGCGCGGCGCGCTGTGCTATGCAGACCCTTTGGCCCACCCCCTTCTGTGCGGCAGGACACCCGTGAGGCTGCCTGGTGCAGAGTATCATAGGGAGGAGGGGGGGGGGGGGGGGGGGGGCAGAGCCAGGTGTTGGTTTGGGTGCAATCTGTTGACATTGCGATGTGGACTGTATCGCTGGCAAGGATTAGGTGGGTGGGTAACAGCAGCAGTGCATGCAGCCGCAGATACAAGGTGTCCACCGTGGCTGGGGTACCAGTTTGTGTGTGCAGCAGGCAGGGTGCTGGTGTGTTTGACTGTATTGGATGGCGCGAGGTGGGGGCGGTGATCTCCGCGCGCCATAGCGGGATGCGCGGTAAGCGGGCTGGCAGCACTGCAGGGACATCTGCCGTGCCGGCTCGGCTGCCCTTGAGGCGGCCGCCCCTCTCGGCCCCGCTGATGACTGCCCCGGCGATGCATGCAGAACCCTGCAACGCAGGCGCTGGTCAAGCTGGTCGCGGCGAACAGCAACAACTGCCGCAAGGCCAAGGCCAAGCTGCGAGAGCGCGAGGTGGGCCGCCGCCGCCCCCCCCCCCCCCCCCCCCCCCCCCCCCCCCCCGGGCCCACGAGTACAATTCACAGGCCCGCCCACGCAGTACACACACCTGGGTTCATCAGCAAATATCTGGTTCGCAGTCACCCGCGCTGCCGTGCATTGGCACACGCAGTCACATGCATAGGGAAAGAATACCCGTAAATGCGACCCCACCCGTTCCCCGCCCCCAGGGGCTTCATCCCGGGCTGTCCAATGCAACATCTTAAGTCAGCATACCGTGGCGCGAATCTATGCAAATCACATGTATGGCTCCGTGCAACCTGGCGCTAGAGGTGGGTGTGTTTGGGTGTGTTGGGGGGTGGAGGGGGGGGGGGGGGGGGGGGGGGCACGCTTAGCGTTGCATGTCTTTGTCATGCCCAGCCAAAAGCATTGTAGTTGGGGGTTTTGGGGGCTTGGGGGTTGCAACGCTGTAACGCCGCCATTTTCGCCGGTGACATGATTGCTCCGCGAGGGTGATGCGCCTGCAGGTGTGAAACCAAAACAGTGCAGGTTGTGCGGGCGTAGGGTATTGCCACAAACCCTGGGCACCATGGGGCCGCAGCCTCCACCACACTCTTCATGCAGGTTGTGGACAGGAGGAGAGGGGGGGGGGGGGGGGGGGGGGCTCTCGGCATTCCTGCCGCTGCTGCTACTGCTGCTGCTGCTGACGATGGGGGTTGGGATGGTGATCGGGATGGGGATAATCGGGGTCTTGTCGCTCGGCGGCATGCAGAAGCGCCTGGTCGAGGTGGAGGAGGAGGCCCGGCGACTGAACTCCGAGAAGCACCAGCTGTTGGGGGACCTGGACACGGCGCAGGTGGGCTGCCCTGCAATCCATCTACGCATCGATTTATGGAAGTTTAGAAAATCCAATTTAAGATCGGATTGGAGGAAAGCGCAGATCTCTCGCTCTCAAGGCTTGGTGCGCCCCCCTGTAATGACACCATGTTGGCGTGCGCTGCTGCAGAGGGAGGCGGCCAGCCTGCGCACCAGCCTGGCGCGTCTGGAGGGCGGGCAAAGCCACGGGGCGGCGGAGGGCGCTGGCGCGGCGGGGCGGGCCGCAGTGCCCGGGCGCGATGCGCCTGGCGGCGATGCGGTGGCGGCCGAGGAGGGGGGCGGCGACGATGGGGACCTCCTGCTGGATTCGGACTCCGGTGCGCCCCGCCCGCCTGGATAGGCTTGTGTTGGAGTACCCACCGCAGTACGTTGATCGTGCCTATCCTTCTGCTCCACACGCTGCGATACATATGCTATGCTCACAATGTACGCGAGAAATGATCCTCATGTGCTAGCTCTCACATAACTCTGCATCGGCGAATGGTGTATTAAATCATATCCCGGATACCCTTCTGTATATATACATAGATATATATATATATACATCTACATCTACATCTACATCTACATCTACATCTACATCTACATCTACATCTACATCTACATCTACATCTACATCTACATCTACATCTACATCTACATCTACATCTACATCTACATCTACATCTACATCTACATCTACATCTACATCTACATCTACATCTACATCTACATCTACATCTACATCTACATCTACATCTACATCTACATCTACATCTACATCTACATCTACATCTACATCTACATCTATATATATAGATATATGTAGATAGATACTTAATGAACTTCCGGTTGCATCGATGATTTCCTTCTGCTTTCATGTTCGGATGTTTGTTTATTCATTTCAGGTAGGCTTGGCAATACTCGGGCTGGTTGTTGTGCTGATACGCCCACCGATCCGATCCGCTGCGGTGCGCCCGCGGGGTGACGGAGGCTGACAGTCCCATTGTGGGCGGTGCGTGGGTTGCCGCGCAGACGAAGGGCACCTGTTCCCGCGAAGTGAAGGCAGCCGGCCGTCGTTCCTCCTGCGGCCGGGCTGCTTCCAGCGGCCGCCGGAGCTGAAGACCACGTCCAGCTTCATCCCGGTGCGCCGTCGGGTCACTCCTCCCTCCGGCTGACCAGCAAGCGGGGGTGATTCGTGACACACCCCTGGCTCCCACATGATGGGCCTCGCGGCCAAATGCGCCTGCACGAGTGCATTCTCAGGGTGTTCCTCTGTTGTTCCTCTGTTGTGGTCTGCACCGATCTAATAAACATGAAACCTGTTGGAAGCCAAACAAGGTGGTCTGGCGAGTGCTCTTAGCTCGGCAGAGCTGCATGTGAGGAATGGGTACAAGCACAACTTTGCTACTACATTGTCATGTGCGGCAGGCGTTTACATAGTGCTGGGTCAATTAACAGGCCACTGTCTGATGGCGTTGTTGGCCATGTCAAGACAATCCAGGCTCCATCTTGTTTATACTGTGTCACTAGTGGCCAGTACCAGTAGGTACCGGGGAAAAGAGAAATCCCTGCCTAAGAGTAGCAGAGATGCGTTTTGCCCTTCCGGCCTGCCAACCACCCGCCCATCGACCGTCCGAGAATCGACATTTGGCGCCAGTCTGCCGGGCCGCTCGGCGCCCGCCAGTCTGCCCATCCGTACCCCGACCAACCGGCCGGCCGGCGTGGCCGCACGGTCCGCGCCAGTTGTAACAGAGAAATAAGCCCAGCAAGCTGATGGAAGGCCTCAGACACTAACCGACGGAAACCCTCTCCGCTACTTCAAGTGATGTGAAGTTGCAGTATGGACCGTGTCGCCCCGTCCCGTCGGGCAAACATAAACATGACGCTCGAAAGACAGGAATGGGTAGCGCAGCCAGAGGTTGCACGTGCGTACCTGCATGTACCGACAGGAAGACCATTAGTAATCTGCTACCACTAATGGGTGATACCAGATCAGTGTAGCAGGATCCCATTACCAGTAGTAGGGGATACCCTGCTTTAAAAGTTGACCGCCTTGCAAAGGCAGAGGAAACATTTTTGTGTTTATATATAGTCACGTGTTTAAGTGAAGAGTGAACAACGTGAACAACCTGAAGATGTCACGTGAACGACGTGAAGAACAACAAACATGCTGGCGAGGGATTCAAACTTGGCAACTGTGCATTCGCGAAGCAGTGGGCTGTTTCTCACGCGACACTGCGCTGCACGCGCTGCGCAGGGCGCCGACGGCCGCGGCGGGCCACCGGGCATTGCCTCCACGGCCGGATTTCTTGGTGACCACCGGCCATCGCAGTCCCGCAGGAGCTTTGTGCCCAGCAGGGTAAGCCCCCTACCCCCCATGTTATGCGCCCTGTCCACCAACAGCTGTAGACTCGGACTGATATGCGACAAAGTACTGTTGGCAATTCACCACTATTCGGCTTTTTTGTAACGCTTGTGGGATACTGGCACTCGTGCTTTCCGATGCAGCTACCAGCGATGACGCCTTTGAGAGCGCACCGATCGCGCAAACATTCTGACAAACCAAACCTAGCGCGAAGATGGAAAAAGCGTAAAATGGCGAGGCCTGCCCTGGTCGTGTTTTGCCACCCTTCTAGCGTTTACCAAACAAGTTCTGCAATACCCTACACTACCACATCACGAGTACCAGTATTCTATAATGTGAGTTGTCTACGTCTCCTAGTACTGCTTTCATATTATATCATTACAACATATAACATAACTAAAACATAACAACATATACATATATGTGTGTGTATTACAACATTTATATATTTTGTATTACGGTAGTGCTGATAACTGGCACTGGTACATAACGGCGGGGCTATACTAGGTTTTGCCCCCTCCCCACCACCACCATGCGAAGAGGGCAATACTATAAGAGCGGAGAAGTCATTCAAAATAAATCGCGAATAAAACACATTCCGATGCGAAGGTGGAAAATAAATTGACCGCTGTTTGGCCCCGCGGACCGTATTTAATCGTACAGTGTGAAGCGTGTGTCCTGATATTCGAGGGGCGTCCACACCATACCGCCGCTGCGGGTATGTACGACAGCGCCCAAAACCGGGCGTGCAACACATTGTGCTTGCCGTGTTCCGAAGACGCTACGCCGCCCCCTGAGCCTTCACGCAGACCTGCGCACGCGGTCGATGTCGGAGTGTGTGCATGCCTACGCTGCTCCTCGGGGATAAGACGCTTGCAGGCTGCGCATGTTAGCCATGTGTAAACGCATCAATCATCATCGTGTCGTTACATTTCCCTCGGAATCCGAATCCGCCTCACTCTCGTGTGTCATCAGAGGTTGACCCCCCCCCCCCCCACCCCCCCCCCCCCCCCCTCTCCCTCCCTCATGGCAGGCTCGCTCATCCGCGTCACCGCCTCCGAGGAAACGGCCAAAGCGGGCGGCGCGCGGGGCGCCAAGACAGCAGGCGCGGACATCACCAACTTTTTCGTGCGGAAGCCAGCCACCCCAAGCCGGCCACCGCTACGTCATGTGACAAGCATGCCAGCTGCTGCCACGCCTTGCCGGGAGGCGCGTTTGAAAATGCGAAATACGAGCCACATCGACTACAAAAATAATGGAGAATCCGCCTGTACGAGTTTTTTGCATGCGGCCGCCCAGATCGAGACCTGTGGCGCCTGTAGTGAAGTCACCAGCCATGGGTCGGTAACGGGGCTGCTTGAAGCCCCTAAGATCAACAACCATTTTGTCCCTAGTTTACACTCGAAGTCTATACGGGACCTGACCTGATACTCTGTTCTTTTTTAATTAATCAAAAGATCTAAAGTTCGAAAGATCGATGCATTAGTCGTAGTTTAAATGTCAACACCCACACATCAGGATCATGGTGCACTCTTGACCTGTCACATGCGTCTGATTATAATGAGGGTCGCTTCATCTCACCTGCCGAGTGCACGACGCGCACCCTGCTTGCAAGGCACCGCACCGTGCTGGGATAGATGCGGGGCAATAGGGCAACCGCCGCGCCGCGTTGCTCCAACGGCGCGTTATTTTCGTCCCTGCTACAATTGATGACCGCCGCCGCACCTTCGTCGAGACACGTGTGGGGCTGCACTGGCTTTCTGGCGTGTTATTTATCGATTTCGGCACGTGCGACCCTAAATCCCTAAAACACAGGATTCTCTTACATCGGCCAGAGTTCGGCTGGTATCCATTCGGGTCGGTGAATAAACTGCATCCGATTTTCGAGATTTGTGGACATACAGGTACGTGAACGCACCGACTGCGGGTTCATTTTTCAGCACGAATCACATTCGATTCGCATCGAATGCTGCGAGAGAAGCGCCGGCATATAAACTTGGCAGGCTTGGCCGAGGCGGGGCGTATGCCGAGAAGCCCAAAGCCGTTTCACAGCAACGCTGTTCATTGAGGTTTGGCGACAGCAGCTGCCGGCCGTCATCGCCCTTTGCTGTGGTCGTAGCGCGCCTGGTGCGGCAGGGCCGCGGGGTCGAACAGGCTCCGGTGTGCCAGCCGGCGGTTTTGACCGTGCCGTGCCGCGGTCCACTGGCGCGCTCCCCGCGGGGCGGCGCTTGCTGAGGATCTGCTGCGCCAGGGAGACGGTCGCTGCGGCGTCGGTGGGCGCTCGAAGCACCGAGCCGCGCGGCCCGTGGCCGCTCCTGAGAAAGAACACCGCCCGAAAGGGTGAACAAGACGGGCCAATTAATGAAACCAGTCGATGCGATAAAGGTCGGCGCACCGTGGCGGTCTGTGCGCACGCTCAAGGGGGGGGGGGGGGGGGGCTATACGAGTAGTGCCATTGGTTAACACACGCAACATATGCGGCTTTCCCCCTGGCATCGGTGGTCTGCGGAGGGGCAAACAAGAACTAGGGATTATTAGGCGCTGATTAAAGCGGCCTTCCTTAATGCAAATAAGCGGTTAACCAAGTTAGAGGAATTAAAAATCGCTTATGAAATCACGTGGTTTGATAGGTATCAAGCAGTACAGGTAAGCAAATAGAGAAATGGGCGAGAGTGACATCAGCTTATTATTACTAGCTGATATTAATATATAAGCAATATATAAGCAGTATA
>VCJN01001072.1:0-23628 GCA_006384855.1 Tetraselmis striata | reverse complement strand
ATCAAAATTCAGCCCCAGCATGCACGCCCCTTGTGCATCGACAACAGCACTCGCAAGAGAAACCGCATCGACCAAGTAAGCGGAATCAGACTTGGTTACAACACGGGTAGAGCCGCCCATGCCACCAGAGGCACTACCCGCCTCATCATCAGACATGCCGAAGCAGTCAGACAGCCTAGACAGCGATATGATCTCATCCATGTTGTGGCTGTCCAGGTCATGCTCGCGCTCATTCGCCTGAGCAACAGTACCAGCAGCCTCAGCCGGCTGCACATCCTCCTCGGACTCATACTCCCCTCCGAAGACGTCATACAGCAGGGTGCCCGGTTCCGGCGCCCAATCATCCCACTCATCACCCAGCAGGGACAGCGCAACGCGCTTTGCAGGTGGGGTGTTACCGGCATTCTCAGCCATGAAAGCAACATCCTCCTCCTCATCAGCAACAAAGGCTGCCGGTGCCGGGTCCGCAGCAGCTTGACGCCTGTTGCCTCTTGGGCGCTGCGGGCAGTCCCGCTTGAAGTGAGGCCCACCGCACTGCCAGCATCCACCGCGCAGAGGTGCACCAAGGCGGCGAGGTCCAGATCCATCGCCTGTGGCCAGATGAGTGGAGCGCTTGGTGCCACCACCGCCTATGTAGCCCTCCGCAGATGGCTCCGATGCATGCTTCTTCTCAATACGCTTGGAGTAGTTCTGCGCCAGCTTGAGGCAGTCACCCTCCCAGGTGATGGCGCGGCCCTCATGCTCCGCGGTCAAATGCATGATACCGATGATGGGCTCGTACTCTGGACGGAGGCCAGCCAGCAACTGAGTCACAACTTGGTTATGTGATGGAGCTTCAACATCCTCATGCTCCTCAGCCTCAGCCACCAAGTCCAAGACGGCGTTGTCCAGACGATGGTAGTATGCCTCCGCAGTCTCGGTGCGCTGTTGACCAGATTGGAGCACCGCATACATGTCAGAGATCCTGCCGAGATGGCCTCCCTCAAAGCGGGTGCGCAGAGCTGCCCAGGCTTGACCTCCAGAGGTAGCATTGTCATTCAGGTGCCGACGGATGACATCCAGGAGCTCGTCGAGGAGCAGCGCAGTCAGGGTTGCATACAGCTTGAAATGCTGATCAGATGAGGCATGCTCACTCGTCATCATGGCCTGCTTCATGCCAGTGGCATTGCAATAGGCCTCCATCTGGTGCCTCCAGCGGCGCCACCCCTTGGTCTGACCAGAGAAAACGGGCGGCAACGGAATGCGCGGCGCGCGGGCGGACACTTCTTCCGGCATGATGATCACAGTGATGGAAATCAACTGCCTGCCTCGTAACGAGGGTCGATACCACTGGCACAAGACCACGACAGAGCGCTCGACGAGGCCGTTTGGCCCCCCTTGTGGCCAGCGAGGCAGTTCGACACACTCTAACTGGGCGAGCGACAGGCGCACACGAGTCGACACGACTCAAAGCCGGCCCGAGTCGTCGAGAGACTGAAAGGGCCGTCGGAACGCGGCCCCAGGCCAGCCGAAACGAAAGAGGCCGACAGCAGCTTTGAGCAGCACAGGCAGACAGTCCCCACGCCCACTACAGGACGCCCACTGCCTAGGGGAGGCCAGTGACGAGCAGCGACCTCGCGTCACACATGCAAACGGGCCCCGCGCCCCGTCCCAGGGCGCCCACTGACTACCACCGTCAGTGCACCGCTTCTTGCGGCCACGCTCGGCTCTCACCGAGCGAAAACGAGTTGTTCGAGTCCCCAGTCCAACAGCGCAGGTCCCCTCCCAAGAATCAGCAGCAAGGGGCGGCGGAGGAACCTGGTTGTGTCGCTCCTGCGGTTGGCAGAGGCCGCTCCTTGGCTTGGGAGATGAAGGGAAGCGAGGGCTCAACTAACCTGTTGAAAGATGGGCGTGAGGGAAAAGAACGACTATCTGTTACAGCGGGCCTTATACTCGCGCACGCCCTGATGCGCGCGCCAGCCATTGGCGCATCCGCCACCTTGCGCCATCGCGTGCTGACTGTATTCTCCAGTACTTAACTCATATGCGCGAGCCTGAGTATTGGCATTAACTATGTCCGTACAATACAGTATCCGCTGCTGCATCGGCCGATATCCTGCAGTATATTCTAGTACTGCATGGCGCCCACCATTGATACTCAGCAGTGCCGGAATCTTGATTGTTCTCGCACGGGCGTCCTCGTAATCGTAGATGTACAGCCGCTCCGCAATGTACGTCTACTGCCGGAGATGTACTCGCGTCCTCGTACTCGTAGCCGTACGATCGCTCCGCCGTCTACAGATACTGCTGAGAGTGTGCAGGCGTCAAGGCTCCAGACAGCCGGTCAAACGCCTGCAAGACTGGTATCAAACAACAGCGGCGCCGACCGCCGAGTGGTACAGTGCCGCATTTTATGATATAATGAACTTAGAATATTCATCAACGGCTTGAGATGTGATAGGTGGCGGAGGGTGGGGGGGGCTGCCTGTTACGCTCGTCGCAGGTTCCACTCTGCGCAGGTTCCAACCCTGCCGGGCCCTTCGGTGGAAATATAACCGAGGGGGGTAAGGGGGGGCCAGATGCAAATATTTTTAGGTTCTCCTACAAACCCTAGTACAGTGGCTTACCGCGCGACCCGCATCCCGTTAAAAAGGCGATGTACTCGCCCGTGCGGGCGGATTTTCCCCGCTAAGGGGCCCGCTAGGCGAAGCCCAACAGCAGAATATGGGAGCGTATTGATGGCCGGGCCTACCACATACCCTGGACGATTCCCTAGCAGGTGACCATATGGACCCACCCGCTGACTCGGGGGCTGCACCTCTGCGCAGTATGGGCTTAAGCCCGGCTCTACCAAGGGCGCATTGAATGCGGACAGCAGCTTTAGGTGGGCTGGCTTTTGAGCAAGCCTTTATCGCAATATTGGCCGTATTGCGGGAACTGCTCACTTGCTTGCATGCCGACGGTGGGGAGAGCGCGCCTTTGTGAATGTGCTCTACGATGGCAGAGCTAACTCTTGGCGTGCATCTGTACAGATAGAACGCATATACGTGCGGTATAAAATTTCGTGCCCTTGTGGCATTGGGTTATCAAATTCATTACTAACCCTGAGCAATGACACGCACACGTATGGCATTTACGAGAGCCCAACAAACGCCACTTAGCCCCCCCCCCCCCCCCCCCCCCCCCACGCATGATGTCGTGTTCACGTATGACACATGGAAGGGCGCGGCCGGAAACGAAGGTGAGGGCTCATAATGGGCCAATGTACAATTGATGCTTGACGAGGGGGGCAAGACTTTTGTGGGAAGCTGTATATGCCGGCATTATACCAAAACTGAGAGACAGCGAAGAAAAAAACATTCAAATTCAAATTCGAATTCAAAAAACTAAATGATAATTATAAAGAGATATGACCAAAAAACATAATACAAAACTCCAAGAGACATACGCCGGAGCAAAATATGAAGTTGAAAATATGTATCCTAACAGCGATACAAATAAAATTTAGTGGAAATCAAATAAGCATCAATGGCGAAAGATACAGTAGGGAGTCAGGAGCAAACAAATGGAAAAGTGAAAGCTGAATTAAAATCAGCCAGTCTCAGAGCCTTCACTTACAAATCAAATGCTGAGCGGACAGCAAAGCCAGATTTAAAAAAAACAGTTAGCTATAAGCCAGAGCAAAAACAGAAGATGAAATACATAGAGAGCTGAACGGACAGTCTCAGATCCCAGGAAATCAATGCACAGGTGCATATTTTGAGAGTTACAAGTACATGTTATTGGAAGCCGTGTACACATCCGGATATGTGCATCAAATCCGCTCTTCTTGGCATTAGGGCAGTGATGCTTCAAGTCGCCAAACGCGCCACAGCCATAGCGGAGGCCGACAACACGACCACAAGAAGGTTGATAGCCAGAATGGCTATTTTGTTGTGCCAGTAAATTGCTAGCCATAACAGAGGTCATAGCTGGGGGATCGAAAATATTGCAATAACCTCGACCTCCATAGCGGCTACCGCCGCCGCCCTAAACCCTAAAACCAACACGACCACCACGCTTTCCGCCGTTACCACCACCACCACCACCACCACCACCACTATGACCACCTCCTCTAGTGTTGGCGGAAGCCTGATATTTGCCTTAAGAGTAGAGGGTTTCGTCAGCTTCATGGCTTTACGAGCTCTTTCTTTAGGGGACATAGTCATATATGGGCCGCAGATAATCCTCCACGATACAAGTCGGAGATTGTAGATCATCTCCACGATACATGTCGGCAGTATCGGAGGAAACGGGTTTGGGTTTTAGTTTTATGGTCTTAAAAACCCTAAACAAAAGCCCTAAACTTGTGCTGGATGCACATAATCATGGCTTCTTCGTATGTGGTACGAGACGGATTTATAAGAGCGAGGGACGGTCCACTCTGAAGTGGACGACTTCATGTCCTCCACAGGGACGGGGCGCTTCGTGGTAACTTCCTTCTTCACATCAAGATACGACTGAATATGGTATCATGCAGCAGCCAACTAATACAAATGACGAGCGCCATGAACTGAAACTGCTGGGTAAGGAAAACGCGAGTTTTACTAGTGTTCTTCTCCTTGAACCCCCCAGTAGGATGAGGAAACCGCTTAAAGTTACTGCCGAACTCGTCGTCGTCGTCGGAGTCGCCGTCCTCCTCGCTACGCAGAGCGCGATTTGAGCGACAGTAGTAGAAGGAGCTAGAGGAGCCTCCGCGTTACTGCCTTTGGCTCCCTTCAGAACTCTGTTGGCCTCCTCGCCCTTGAGGATGAAAGCGTCCAGCTGCGCCTCCAGCGCAGTTATGCGGGCGGTGTAGTTGTCGATGAGCATGCAAAAGTGCTCACGAGATCTCTCTCCTTCAATAGAGAGTATAGCAGCTCCTCGGCAGACTTGACGTTGTGAGAAGCCTCCTTGATAGCGTCCTCCAGTTGAGTAGTGCGCCTATCGATCGCGGACTGGCCCTCCGAAGGGCCAGCCTCGTGCTTCCTCCCAGCACCGACGCATTGGGTTACTAGTATGACAATGTCCGCAAGTAAACATGGTGCTCAGATTCGTGACGGATCAAACGGCCAGACGAAAATCAGAGCGCCGGTAAGCACGACGAGAGAATGAGTTATCATACTTACAGCCGCCGCATTAATATATGCGACGGGCTACAACACGGAAAACGCTCAGTTTTGTCTTCTGTTCGGCTTTCCACGGTGACGCTCTTTGCAGTGAGCGTGCTGCTATAGGTTGGCATGGTCTGACGACCAGTGCCGACGCCAGCCATAGTATATTAGTATATATAGCAGCGAGTGGTGGCAACCTTGCAACGAAGAGTATTTGTATTCTCAGAACACGGAATAACTATCTCGTCTTTGCACCATCACAACACACCACCTTTGTTTGTCTTATTCTCTCTATTGTTACGACTGCCGCAGGCGGGATTGTTATCGCGTTGCGGCGTTGGTACGTCGCGTCGCCTTCGAAGCGAGCTGCACCAGGAGACTCCTGGTACGAGTAGCACGGGATGTGAACGTTGCTCATCCTCAGCACCCAACGTCACGGTTGGCAGGCGGGCAGTCGGTCGGCGGAGTCGGCGGGGAGTGACGGCGGAGCACCGTCGCTGATTGTACAATCCTAGAACTTACATGACAGCTTTCTATCCACACGGCGGGACGCCTATAGTCCAGAGGGATACTTTGGGTACTTCAGATAAGCGGTGGGACTGTCGCGTGGGAGAATACTTCCTCCCCATATGTAGACAGCATATCGGTGCTCAAATTTGGCGACGAATGCACATCGCGTGCGTGCATGCTATATACACGGTATACACGCGAGCGCACCGCCCAACTCGGCGACGACCACACCTGTGTTGATATTATTATCCAAGTGTGGCACTATCGGAGACACCCTGTTTTGAAAAAACAATTCCACCCTGTTCTGCAAAGCCGGGTTTCACCCCCGTTGTGACAGTTCTATCCTGTTTTCAATTTAGCTATGCACGTGCACCCTTGGATGGTATCAAAAGCAATTGTTTGATTTGACACGTTTATTTGCGGTGACTAGCAGCGTGCTGGTCTGCTGGATTTTTAACGAGGCGCGGTCCAGGGTGCCAACGTCGCTTGTAGCACTTGTGCGCCTTTGACTTCTAAACCCTTCATCTCGCCGTTGTTGGTGCTAGATTTAGCTCATGGTGTGCACGCATGTGATGCACATGCATCATCTCTTGATTATGTAGCCAACACCGAATTTTCTTGACAACAAACGTGAGGATGGCAGGATGAACCGGAATTAAGGTGCGATGGCGTGATGTATGGGTTGGATTGTGGACTTTGCACCGTCCATGTGAATGTCAATGTCGGGAAACAAATGGTGGGTACAGACTTCCAGCAAAGCTTCCTTACGCTTTACAGACAAGAAACGCATACAGGGCTACTGAGAACCACATGTCTGCAACCGGTCCGCACAGATAGTTTGTTTGCTATTTTTTCAGTGAAGACACGCGGTGAAGATCACGCAAAAATCTGGGTCATGTTCATGTCCATCAATTCTCGATATATCTCTGCTTCCTCCACCAAAGGGTGGTATTTGTAGATCTCCGTGTGTGTCACCTTACATACAGAAACGGAAAGAGTTCAGGCCTTCGTGGTCGCCAGCAACCATATCAACATCAAATTTTATAAAAGCTGTGCGTTCGCGCGCAGGTATGTTTCAACAGCTGCATACGTCATGAACGCGATACCAGCTGAAGATGCACATCCTGACATCTCTGTCACAAAAGTGTTCAGCCGCCTTTCCTATTATTCCTATACAAGTCACAGCCGTAACAGCAGCAAAACCAGATTCACATGTAGGATAAACTCCACGACGAATCACTTACGAGATGGTAAGCAACTCCAGCCCCATCAAAACTCATCTGAGCCAGTACCGTCGCTCCCCTCCAGAGTGACCTTGCCTTGAGCTGATTGCATGCAACATGTGGGTGCTGGACAGGTGGGTGGCTGTTGTGGGCTGCGGTTCTACAATGACCGCCCGAATTGGGCGCTGCACTGGACAGTTGGGTGGGATGCAGGCTAGGACACCGGATGGGGTGCAGCCACGGACACATCCTTGGAACAGAGACTTCCCAGCACCCAAATCGCTCGAGGGAAACATCTCATGCTAGTTTCATGGCCAATTTTCTTGTAACAGTGTAATAAACCCGTCTCGCGGAGGCAAGCAAGGGGCCAGGGGAAAGGGGGGGGGGGGGGGGGGGGGGGGGGAACACTGCAACCTACCTTCTCGGGGAGCTTATTGAAGTAATGAAACTCTGTGGCATTATGACTGAAGCCGTACATATCAACTGGATGCTGGCAATGCTTCAGTGCCATGACTACGCCTGCAATCAGCCAATCGCGGCAGGCACACACACATCAGTTGACGGCATTGCACGGGGTTTCAACCCCCAAAATACACACGATAAGAGTTGGCAAAAGCCTGCGGCTGTGCATACCTGCCATTCCGCTAGTAGGCTTCAACTTCCGGTGGTCCACCCAATCCCATACGTAGCACCAGAACTCTGGATTGAATGCAAACTGGGATCGACCTTCATATCTCTTGCGGTGCGAATAGAAACGAGATAGATCCTTTTTAGATCGAGCGCTGAAAATAAGATACTTATCACTTGCACGCTCCCGGAATCCAAGGTTGTCCACATTCTGCACCCTGTTGGCGGCAGTTGCACATCAGATTGAGTGTCAAGGCCAGAGAGAAGCGCGGCCTCATGGGGCATGACGCCTGACACACGTGATAACATCCAATACTGTACCGGAACAACTGTAAGGTAGCGGTCTTGCCTTATTGTTGTTTTTGACCCAACATGGGCCTCGAAGTTCCGAGTTGGCGCTGCATTGAATCTTATCACTGTATCATGGGAGTCTATTTCCTTCCCATGTGTGTGAGTCAATAGTTTACCACTGTTGCCAACTATTGCACATGAACCCCATGGCTTTGTCGCGAATGGATCACTTTCTGGTAACACGCTTTTCAGGTCTTCTGACACAGCTGCCACCTACATGTGCATGCGGCAGGACAGCCACGTCACGCTTTGCATGCATGGATTTAAACGTGACAATCAGCCCACATTGTGGCGATCGCTGTCGTTTTCTGGAGATTGGCAAACGCTGTATGTGTTACTGCAGGTGACGGCTGCAGCGCGCCAGTCATAACCCTACCAACGACGCACCTCCTCAAAGTTTTTGAATTCCATGACCATGTGGCCGCCGCAGCTGATAGAGCCTCTCATTTCAAGAAGGATGTTGTTGAGAACGAGATCCACCTCCGTTGATAGCAGCGACTGCAGCCTGTGCCCACCAGGGGTTGTCACCGCATGGGAACATAGTGGAGTTTCAGGGCGTAGGGAATGTTGCTGATGCCATCCGAGCACTGCGAGCGCATTCCCAATTACCTTGCGTGCACATCCAGAGACTTAAGCACCTGCTTTGAGAGGCCTGGGGCATCGGAGTGGTACGCGTCTTGACGTATCTTACTGCCCGCATGCGCTCGCTCGCTCACTGCATGAGATGGCGGTATTGGTATTCCTTCCGGGAGCACAAGCTTCGGCCGTTGCTTGTCATCCTGGCAGTACACAAGCATCTGTTTGTTAGATTCTGTTGGATCCCTGCTGCTGAGGACTTGTCATCAGTCTAAGACGGACTGGAATCCCCCCCCCTTTTCTCCGTTGCCCCTTCAAGGCAGTGGCGATAGGCTTGGGGGTGCACAACATGGGATGAGTGCATTGGTAGAAGTGGACCTGCACATCTATTGCTCTAGGCGGACGGAGAGCGTATACTGGCGTTACAAATGGGTATACGACAACGACAACATTCCGGTTTCATAAGCCTCACTTCATATGTGACTCGTGGCACGACACTGGGTGTAATTGAAAAGGGCAAAGTAGGGAGCAACGTCAACGATTATATCCTAGGTACTCCGCCATGGACTCAGTGGTATAGCTTCTAATCTTGGTAGGGTTTACTTCTGGGTGCCCATCTCAGGAAATGCCTGAAAATCCAGGCTGTGCGGTGCGGTATGCGCATGGGTTTGTCACATTACAGAAGCCGCTGCATATACCAGCACATATTCTCTACGCCCTGACAGCCAAAAACCCGGGCAACCGACAGATGGACACCCACACACACACATATAAAGGAAGGCATGTTGTCATGACTATAGGATGCATGCATAATGAGGCCGAGGCATATGGGAGTCGATGTACCTGCTTTGCGCCGGCCCCATGCTCACCCGAATCTCCGGGCTGAGAAGACACAGTATCAGCTACAAATCCAGTTCGCAGCAGGTAAATTTAAACTCAGTTCATCGCAACAGCAGAATAGTTACAAAAATGATAATAAAGGCTGCTCGGTAGTCCCTAAGGACAGCAGTGTGGTGAACGTGCATGGTTGCCATTCATATTGCCAGTGCACAGTCTGCCAATACGTTACACAGGGATGTACCATGGGGCAGGTGGCTGAAGGCTTACCTGCAAGTTCCCAGCTCGGCTCCTTCATATATTGTGGAATGTATGCTGTAGGCAGTGGCACTCCTACAACAGACAATTCCGGCGGATCCACTTGCCCGGCGATTTCAGAAATCTAAACAGGAGAGCAGAATAAAGCATTCAGCACATAGCACCACTGTCGGCCATAGTTGCTTGGTTTGTGCCAAAGAGAGGAGACCCATCACCATCGCCATCTGCAGGCTCGAATACACACCTGCGGAAGGCGATACCAGCGAAAGAGCTGTGGCCGAGGCAATACATGCCGAGTGATAAATGGCGCATCTCCCTGCACCATTGCCTGCCGCAATGTATGCCTGACATGGCGAGCCACATCTCTGTGGACACCTGCCAATTGTGCAGCAGTCTGTCAGCAGTGTGTTACTTCCCCTGATTCTCATATCTCAGCTCACTCCGTATGCCAGTAGCGTCCTATAGACGTGGGGTGGCCAATGCATGGAATGTGTATACAACCTCAAAGGCTGCATCCTGGCTGTGGACGCCTCTAACGGTGCAACAAGCACCTGCCACCAGATGACCATGCAGCTTACGCGGTTACGCAAGGCCCCACCAGGCCCCCCGAAGCTGCCTCAAGACACCCGCCCCCGGAGTTTTACACAGAAGCCACGAGATACCACTTGTGCCCCTGTGCGCGCCCCGTGATATGTTCCAAGCGTGACGCGTTTGGGACGCACCTTTGGCGTGCGACAAGGCACCTGTGAGCTTCTCATATAGCAGCAGCTCAGTCACGAAGAAAACTACGAGAAATAGGCCCAGAATCTTCAGCGTTTTGTTCCACAGGCTTGTGCGTCTCTTCGGCTGGTAACTCATGGCAGCGCCTAAACCGGCATCCTTAACGACGCGCGAGCTTTTCGGCCCAGGATCCAGCTGCATCGTGACCTGACCTCGCGAGTTTGATGGAGGGGCACCGCGGGAGTTCTACCTCGCGGGTAAGGCAGTAGTGGTGGGTCGCTACCTTGGGCGTGTATGACTGCCCCTATCTGGAACATAAGCAGATGGACGAACTATGAGTACTATGATGGATGAACTATGAGTCCACGGCACTCGCGGTGGAGACCGCTCGGGGGGGTCGGCTCGCGTCGTACCGTACCTGGTACCTGTAGTCTCGTCGTCAAGTGGACCTTCTGGCGGTGGGGCTGGTTGGGCCGCAGCGCGACGACCGACCGCGGTGAACGCGAGCCCTCGTCTGGTCCATCATATGATCATACAGTATCACCCGCGGCGGATCCGCCCTATACTCGTACGGTACTCGTGCGTGAACGGTGGGTAATCCATATATCCGAAGAGCCCCCAGTCACAGATATACAGGTATCATTTATGACAAATTAGCCATACGGAGCACGCGAGACTGCGGGAATTGATCTGGAATGCGCAATGTACTAATCCTTACTAGAGTGACGACGAGTTGTTCCAATCAGCAGCAGCAGCAACGACAGGCGTTTAAAACAAGTGAAGGGTTTTGATGTCGCGGGCGGAATAACTGGTGGACGGGTCGCCTCCATCATATGTACGGAAATGCTGTGTGCCGCCAAGAACAGCCGCCATTCGTTGTGTGGGCGAGACAACATACCAGAGCACAGGATTCAACTGCCAGAGGTATTTCAGCATCTGGCGAGATCACGCAATTGCCAGTATCGGCCCCGTTGAGAAGCTCTAAGCTAAACAGCTCTGTTCCAGAAGCGTTAGGCGGTGCCATGACGCCTCCAACGCGCGATTCTGCCAACGGTGCGGCGGTTCGGCACCCGGCACGTGACACCCGCCACCCTCAGCAGGCACTGTCGCCCGCATGGGTGACTGCTGTGGCTGGGCAAGTGTCAGGAATGGCCGGCTTGACTGTCGTTCATCCTCTCGACACAGTCAAGTGCCGAGTTCAGGCACACCAACCGGGCGAGCCTGTGTCGGCGGTGAACG
The DNA here is from genome assembly GCA_006384855.1 of Tetraselmis striata. Lineage (NCBI taxonomy): Eukaryota > Viridiplantae > Chlorophyta > Chlorodendrophyceae > Chlorodendrales > Chlorodendraceae > Tetraselmis > Tetraselmis striata. Next base: position 12,176 of record VCJN01001072.1, on the reverse strand, counting down.
TGTGTCGGTCCCTGGTGCAAACCGAGGGGGTGCGGGGCCTGTACAAAGGGATCGGAGCTCCGCTGTGTGCCTTCGGAGTTATAAGTTGCATAAACTTCACGGTTTACGCTCAAACCACGGGGCTGATGGAACGGAAAGGCATCTTCGGCACTCTCGCTGATGACGGAGGATGGAAGGTGCGAGAGGGTCCGGCCGAACTGAAAAACCTTCTGAGGTCTGTTCCATAATAGTGCCACTGAGTTGCGCTCGCTCGCACCTTCGCATCCTGCAGGTAAACACGGCAGGGAGCATGTTGAGCGGCGCAGCAGCAGGTTTCATGTCGAGCCTTGTACGAGGTCCGGCAGAGCGCGTGAAGACTGTTCTTCAAGCAGGACACGGGCAGGGCGCTTCTGGCGGGTCGTGGCACTGTGCCAAGCACCTGGTGCGTCGTTATGGAATAGTGCGGGGGCTCTACACAGGAACCGGGGTCACCATGTTGCGCGAAATTCCCCAGATGTCGTTGTACTTCCTATCGTTCAGTACATTGAAGGAGGCCTACATGAGCAGACTGCCATCCGACGTCAGCTCTGGCAGCATTCAGATGCACGAGACAACCGCAAATTTACTAGCGGGAGGCGCAGCTGGCGTGATTCAGTGGCTTCCAACGTATCCCATCGATGTCATCAAAACACGGATCCAGGCGGAACCGCCGGGTACCTACAAGGGGTTTACAGATTGCATTCGACGGAGCATTCAAGCCGAGGGAACTCAGGTAAGCTTGTGTGCAGTCATGCCCTACAGTATGTTGCCTGTTCGTCGAAGGAACCACGTCTATTAACCAGCACCGCTCATGTGGCACACAGGTGTTTTGGCGCGGATGTACAATATCCTTAATCCGAGCATTCCCGCTGCATGGCACCATTTTTGTCACATGCGAAGCTGTGAAAACCATGCTCAACCAGCTGATGCATCCCGACGGGCTGACATACAAGAGGCCTAGCTCCCAGAGGGCGAGCGACCACACATCAGCTTCTGGTGACAACGTATTTTCTTCCATGCAAGGTGAATTTTGAAGCCCCATTGGAACTTTATTTGAAACGTAGCTGATTTCCAGGGATTGGGGACGTCGCATTTTTGAAAGCAATCCCCTGGACGAGCACGTATTGAGCCTCAAGCCCTCTCCGTAGTTATGTAAGGTATATATACTCATAAAGACACCCAACACATGCGCACGTGATGACAGTATGTGCATGTGCTATCCATGAACATACATGTTTAGCATATGCATGGATTCGTGTCATCTGAAAACTGTTGGTGGGGGGCAAAAGCGAAAAAAGATGATACGGTGGAAATACATTGCGCCGGAGTATCAATACTGCCAAGCAGCTACGCCATTTGACCCACTGGGCCAATTTGTTTGAGAAAGTGCACTTGGTCCACCGACTGTTGCGGACCTCCGGATGCGAAGGTGAGTACTGGGACCTGCAGGGCATAGGGTGACATGATGCTTGTGTCACAGAAGAAATGACTCGCGCTCGGCAATCATCCTTATATTAGGGAGATCACAGCCTACCGCAAGCCTGCTATTACAACACAGCCCCTCATCACGCCATAACTAGTGTACTGAGGCCAGAGAGAGAGATGAAGTAGGTGATCCACAGGGTCACTGGAAGGATCGACAGGATATACAGCCGGAGCAGAAGCAGCGCCATGTCCCCCGCAAGCACTTGAGTCTCCTCTCGTAAGGCCATCAGGAGAACCTGCGTGGTATTAGTCAACCCAATGATATAAAAAAAAATGAGAAATGGTCACAGGCTGTCCAGGTCTGAGCCCATCCATTACATGGAAATGCAGGTCTCGGCAGTGGGAGGATACGCACCAAATTCTGTGCCGATGGCATCGCGCTTTGAAGCAGTATCACAAACTGACACAGCGGGTTTAACGGAAGGGCGCCCACCCACAGCAGAACTTTGAGCAGCGCAATGCCTGTGAGCTGTCGCAGGACCAGGATCCCGCGCGAGAACAGGCAATAAGTGCAATGTGGGTGTTGTACGGCCACAGAGACAAAAGTCCAGTACGGGCATCATGCAGGCTGGGTATGGGCTTACCGGCATCAATAGCATTCTCACAAACGTGACCGCGAGAACGCAGCGCCGCTCCAACGGATCAGAGGGGAAAACTAGGCGCCACCATCCAGGAGGGGCGGCTTTTTTCTTCAGTTTAATGACACCTGGACGTTTCAAAGTGTGGAATGAGACATACAGTCCGAAATAGGCAGAAAATAAAATGTATGCTGCAGAGCGCACACATTGTATAAATGCTGCCTGCCATCGCAGGATGTTCTTTCGAGCGGATCCGGTGAGGTGTCGGGGAAAGATCGCACCCTCCGCTTTTGGAGTCGAATTTTCCGATGATTGCGGCTTATTTCCTGGTAGCGGCATTGATGCAGCCAGCACTATCCCCTGAACGGCCAGCGTTGCGCCCCCGAGCATCACGATTACATCCATCCCTGCCTTGCAAATCTGTTGATTGCAAGCATGTTCAGACGTTCAGTGTTCTGTGTCCAAAACTTTGCATGCCATTCAAGCAAGCAATGCGAGGGGCTGCGCTCACCTCGAGCAACATGGTAACCTCTATTGGAAATGATCCGGCAGGTGACACAGAGCTTGCTGTGTACTGCTGCAAAAAGAATCGCCCCACTGGAGACAGTCCCAGGAATAGCCCTGATCACACATCATGCGACATCGCAGGGCAACAGACTCCTCGTCAACAACATGAATGGTATGCCTTTCCATGATATACCCAAATACAACGAATTCAAATCAGCATTATTTTAGCAATGACGATACATGCAAGCGGAACTGAGAGCATGTCATCAATTGCAGGCCCCAACACCATCCAACCTGCAAGAACACCGACAAGCGGCGGGTTCAAATATCGTGTCATAAACCCCACAACAGCGTCGTATATACTGCCCAGTGTTGGCACTGAGCTGCGTTGAACAGGCTCCTCTTCCTCTTCTGTTACCTGCAAGGGGTACAACATCAGGCCATCGGTTAGCATCGAAGCGGGGCGAACGAAAGCGAGCGAGGGTGGCGGGGGGTGTGATAACGCACAACAGGAAATCAAGCCACGGCTACGTGCAGGCACCGCAGGCAAGTGTTGCAGGCGGCGCGGACAACACCACAGGAGATCTGCCATACCCACATCGATTGTTGTAGATGCTGCAGAGAAGGATCTTGCATCACCGAGACTTGGTTGAGCGCTATAGGCTGCAGGTCTTTCCACTGTTGAGCTTGGCTCCCCTGAAGATGGAGAAACAGCCGCAGTGACAAAGATAAACAATTCGTATCAGGTGCGTGTGTGTGTGTGTGTGTGTGTGTGTGTGTGTGTGTGTACGGGTATGTGTGCAGAGGTGTGGGGAAGGAGGGGAGGGGGGGGGGGGGGGGGGGGCGACCTTCCTCCTTGCCAGAAGCTTTGCCGACAATCTGATACCCAATACTCCACAGGCAGGGGGACCACCCCTGCATACAGCATAAACAGTGCCTGCATCAGAATGACTTGACAGTAGGTTTGCTCCGAGAACACAAGCTCTTGTGGTACGACGTACCGTCAGAAAAAGCGCAATAAATGCAACAGCATTATCAGCCGCCGCCGCAGGTAGGAGCGCCAGGATGAAAACCAAGGGCAGTGTCACGGTGTTGCCGAACGCACATGATAGCTGAACTACTGTCTGCATTGCTTTTGGAGGCTCCTTCGGCTTTGGTACCAACATTGGCGCTGCCTGCAGGGGCAGGGACATTTGAAAATATCTGCAACACTGAACTACGGCGATTACCAAATAACGGTCCAGGCAGTTGAGATTGTCTTAGCGACGCTGCCTGACCATCCATCCTCCTTGACGCCATATACTAAACGTGCCCAGCACCTTATATGCACACCAAAATCCTTCGCACCCCCCTGCAGAACTCCGAATGCTAGTCACCAACCGTCGCAAATGCCAAGCAGTAACTATTACAAGCTACTGGCGAGCTAAAGCCAATGCAGAGTGCATCTCTCGGCCTGTACCTTGCAGCGTATGCGCAGCTCCTTTGACACAACATGTATTGCTGCAATACTTACATGTATCGCATATGTAAGATACAGTAAGTATTGGCAGTCTTTGGCATTGGCTGTACACTATCATGATACTCCAGCCCAGGCGGTCAGTGAATCCCAACCGGATGAATAACTCTGGTAGTTCTAGTATCCTACCCAAAATGGGCGCCCTGCCATTGCGCACCATTGCACTCATCATACTGTAAGAGACTGGTCCCATCTATTACATGTTCGTTTGATTGCGTAGCCACTGATCTGTGCCGGCATACCTGGGGGATTGACATTGCCGCAGCAGTGCTGGCAGCGATCGAGACAGCTGCCGGTGTCGATGCTTTGGGAGTAAGACCCAGTGTTGGCAGCTTGAGCGAGCTGCCTCCAATCACATACATCCCGGCGAATTTTCCATATATAGCGCCTGCAGTCAGCGCGCTGTGGTGAAACAGAAGCCAGAGGTGATGGGTGGGTGGGGGGGGGGGGGGGGGGACACACGGCGCACAGGCTCACTCGTTTGTGCAATGTTTACTTCAAAATACCTGCTACCACTTGCAGCAGGGCAGCCAGCGGGACTCCTGCCAGTGCCCATGTTGAGTCTTGAAGCAGTGTGATGGACAGCTTGGAAAGTAGCATGCATGGAATTATGAGGTTGAATCCAACCTGCCAACGGCTTCATGCGTTAGCCAGGTACAACACGAGCAGGACATTGAGCTACAGAAAGAGGGGTACCTACTCACCTTGCTCAGCACAGAGGCCACATTGCGATCAAGCCGTCCAGTTGACATCATCCTGTTGCAACCAGCGGTGTGAGGTATCATGTTGAATTTCATGCCAGTATCTACGGCACCATTGGGCGGACTCAGCTTATCATCAGCATTACCAGTTTACTGCTTGGACAAGAATAAGGAGTTTCAATGATGCGGAGGCAGACGCTCCTAGTACAAAAGAGTTTGCTGCAAACCACTCTGCCACAGCATCGGTGGCTATGTGCAAATAATCGTGTGCGTTGCAAACAACGCTTTCTATTGCAGGATGCGCGCTTGCGGCAGCTTGACGTTTCTTCGCTCTGCTCTTATGGATGCGGGGGATCCATTGAGGGAAGTGATGGCCTGCACAAGAAATATATGTACAATCAGCTCTTTCCTCCTCGCAGCCAAGGTGACAATACCCGCATGGTGGAAAGCCTGATTGTGAGTTGTCACAGAGTCACGGGTCGCTTGTGGCACTGAGTCGTACTCGCCTGGCCTGGGGGGACTCTCCCCGCGCGAGGCCGTGCTGCGGATAGCACCGCCACGCGTGCGCCACTCAGACAGCGCGAACGTCTTCACTGCTCCCGCTTGGACAGCTTGGGTAGCTCCCAACGCACAACAGTGGAGCGCACAAGCTGTCTTCACCTCAGCACTGGTACCAGTAAGCCGTCTCGGCTGCGCTGGCACCACAGGTAGTCTTGTTGCGACCCGCATGCTGCCTCGAATTCTGAGCGAAGCCACAGATAGTATTGAATAACCTTTTCCACCCTGTGCCTTGTAAACATAGTGTGGACTATCCATTGTGCCGCTGGTGCGGCCAGACTGTGCACTGCAAAACATTAAATAATAGGCCGAAAGTTCTCATTACTTTTATGCAGCAATGCAGTGCTGCACCATCGCTAGAAGAGTTTACCTGAGGTCGTGGAGTGGGCGTGACGGGATGCCTTCCCGACACTACCCCTCAGAGGCGCTGTATCCCGTGTACTTACAGCGCATAAATTAAGCCTGCTGCTGCTCAGGGACGGCGTCGTAGCGAGCAGAAAAGTAGACGACGACGTGGGCGGCGTGCGGATTGCTGATGGCCAATTGGGGGCGGCGCGCAGCCCGTGCGTGATGAGACGAGCCGCACAGGGTATGAGCGCGCGCGCGTCGAGGAGGGGCCGCGATGATACCCGGAGAATGCGTTAAAAGTCCGAATACAAAACGGAAGTACCGAAGCTCTCGGACTGGGATGGCGGGTAGGCACGGTGCTGTACATACATTCTACGACCCATATATGGAGATATATACCGTCAGCCAATTAGAAATTATAAGATATACACTAAGCGTATTATTCATCGCGCAGGAAAACTACATCAACGCGAATTTACAGGTAAATGTGAAAATCAGTTTCCGTACTAAGGATTAGTACCTATCTGGCCGTACCGCCGGTCGTCCGCCGGTACCATCAAGGCCGAGCCCCAAACTACGGGTGCAGGGTAGGGCAGACCTTTTGTGCTTTTTTCCCCGCCCCCGGGACAGGACTGGCACCAGTGAAACCCTTAAGGAAGCTTGCAGCGTCTCTACAACGGCCGTTTAGGCAGCAATCCAGCTACGGAAAGCCCTGGGTGGGGGACGCTCCGTTAAAGTCATAAAGCAGATTGCCGAAGCATTCCGCAAGACTAATTAAAGGCCAGTGACAAAATTTCCAGTGACGGAATTGGCCGTTCGTGCAATCATCAGCAGTGCAGTGTATTTTGACCAGGGTTGCCCTGAAGGGGCTTCAGTTCAGGCCACTTCAGGCTGAAGTCCCGACTTCAGCTGAATTCAGTTCAGGCTGAATACCTATTAGCGAAAATGGCATGAATACCCCCTACCTGAAGTCCCTCTAAACGTACGAGTTTTGAGTGTAGCGGCTAGCGGTACAATCCAATCGTTCTGATATGTCCGAATCCGCAGAGAAATTGTACTATAATCGCCCTAGGTGTCGCACACGGCCGCATCCGTACCAGGCCCACATACACAGCATATAGTACATGATGGTGCGCCAATAGTATATTGCGCAGTGTTAAACGGTGTTCTCAGTTTCGGTAATGCGTCGTCCTGCACTTGCTGTATTCCTTGGGCGGCAACGCAGGCTGGCGACCGCCGCCAAGGAATACGGAATACAGCATCACCAAATGGCGCGCGATCGCAGCACTACACTCTCCACTCTCAAGTCTCAAGTCTCAACCCTACGCCCAGTCCCCCCCCCTCCCCCCCCCCCAAGTTGATTATGGAAGCCGCGCAGGTTGCCTCGGAGGCCGCCGAACCTTAAGCCGGCGCTGCGGAGGCCGAAGTCGACATGCAGGCCGCCGGCCACGAAGAGAGCATGCCGCCGCCGCCACCAGGCTCGCGCCCCGGCCCATCCCGCCATACGAACCGCCGTAACGTTGGCGACTCGTCGCAGTCCGCTTTGCCCCGGCCCGACAGTGCCAACGCTAACCACCGATAGAACTTGACGGTGACGATGAGCAAGCAACCGGCATCCCATGTGATGTGGTAGACATGCCCAGCTCCACTATCTACTGACTGCCATATGTGTGTTGGATGTGTACGTACGTCCAACACACAAAAAACCCTGCACGCGTGCAGAGTTTCACCTTGAGCAAGATTCAGAATAAGCTATAATCTTGCATCACCTCGACCAAGAAGTCCTCCAAGGGCTGGCACGCGCTGGTCCTCGCATGCCGCCGTGAGATGTGGGTGAAGGCTGTCAAGTTCATCACACCAGTGAAGACGCACTTCACCAACGTAAGTTTACACAACATGCCATGCTGTTTTGTATTACTCCTGAGCTGATGTGCATGCCCTGTCGTGCTGCAATACAACATACCGACATGCGTATTGCTTGCATGTGCACGTCAGACATGGAGCATGCTGAGGAGCCTTATCACGACACGTGCTGTGGTGGATCACCACCTGCATGGCACAATGCCACAGACCGCCAGCTCAAACTTGCGAGAGCGGCAGCCAGCCCACGCGGAATGGTCTGTGGCAACGGCCATGGAGGATGTGCTGTCCCACCCCCGCAAACTCGGAATTGGAATTGGCACGTATGTTGCTTGCAATCCATGCTAGTCAGATAGAGTGTGAGCGCGTGTTCCCTCTCGCTGGCCTAGTCACGCAGAGCCTGCGGAATAAGATGGGTGTGGGGAATATGGCCACTGAAGTATTCATACACAATAATGTAGACCTGGTTGCACAGGTGGACGCTGCTCTCTCGTGAAACTTTGGCTAGGATTGTTACATGCTCTCTGTCAAGCCGGATATCAAGGCCACCGAATCGTGAGGAAGTCATCAAGACACTGGTAGCCTGCAAAGGCGGGAGGGTCAGGGTTTTTCATCAAAGTTATGTAACAATCTCATTACAAGCACTAAGTAATTTATTGGCCACTGTCTCTTGGGGGGGGGGGGGGGGGGGGCTTGCTCAGCGGAACGGCATGAGCACACGTATATACATATATATATCACTCCATATGCATGTTCGGAGGTCCATGTGTTGTCATGCTTGCCGCTAGGTATTAGTGACTCAATAGACGCTGCTATGCCCACACCACATACAATATACATGTACCTTGAGGGGGGTTCAGGCGCGAAGTTCAGCATGAATACCTGAATACCTGAACTGAAGCGTCTTCAGGCTGAATTCAGGCCTGAATTCAGGCCTGAATTCAGACCTGAATTCAGCCTGAAGACCTTTCAGCTGAATTCAGCCTGAAGTGCCTGAATTCAGTTCAGGCTGAACTGAATACCTCAGGGGGGGGGTTCAGGGCAACCCTGATTTTGACCCACGTCCTATCCGGAAGCCGGACGCCGGACGACCGTCGCCCGTCCGCCTCGCCGCCCGTCCGTCGACGGACGCCGGGCCCCGCCCGGGTCGGCGGGTCGCGGCGGACGCGGGGTTGTACAGTGTAGCTAATACTACTGATACTTAATTACATGAGCTAGCAGCAGAAGGCGATATCGGAAATCACCAAAATAATAATACTACTGATACTACAATTGATCATTATTGCGGCTCTGCTTGTAGTCTGGATTCCACACTGCTGCAACGGGTCTAGCGAGTATGAGAGGTTTTTGGGGTTTTATACCTACTTGTCCTAAATATTAAGGAAACGATTACTATTTGGCTTCTCCGTAAATAAAATAGATCCGGATCGTACGCTTAGCGAGAAGTGGTAACGACTACATCCTACGTTCCAGATCGCACAGTGATTTCGGTATCGGGACTGATCAGGATATAGCTATTTTGACATCACGGGTGCTGGAATTGGAGACGAAATCGCATCGCTCCAGTAATCCGAGCATCCGTAGTATTTGTCAAGGTAGCTATTTGAGCACATAATAGGCGGTGCGTTCCCAGCGAGCGAACAATGGACGGCGCTCAGGCATCTACATCTCCATCGCACGGCCCAGAGCGCCCCGTTGTAACGAACGCGGAGCCGCGGAGCCGCCCGTTTGCTTTGCGGCGCTTGGCGCACCCAATGCCCACCCATCACCCCCACCCGCCGCGCACCCACGGAACAGTCGAAGCCTGACTCTGCGATGGCAGACGTGGAGGACGGCACTGACGACGAGTTGTTTAAATGGTGCCCAACTGCCCACGGATGACGAGGGGGAGGTGCGGGACGAAGAGGAGGAGGGACAACATGAGGAGGAGGACGACGACGAGGTTGGGTCGTCCTCTCAATGTTCTCTTTCGCGTCCGACTACCACCCCTACTACCGCGCTTGCGGTAATATGCCGACGCAATCCCAAACCCAAGACCCAAGGGTCATTGTGCTTGACCTATCCCCGGCCCAGTGCTCGTCGCGTAGTCAACGCGGTATGCCGTCCGATGCCGCATCCCTATCGCCACGTCCTATGCCGGCTTCCCGGCGAGATCCCGCCGCAGTCGGCGGCCGCACAGCTCCGCCAGCGCCCTCTCAGCCGCCCTCCCTGCCGCGAGTAGGCGGTGGACGTGAGGGTGGGTTTGGACGTTTCGGTGGGGGTAGGCTAGGTGGCGAGGCGTAGCAAGGGGTGAGGCGTGGCGGACAGTTGTCATGCGGATCTCGCCGGGCGGACGGGCTGCCCGTCCGCCCGGCGCGGCGGGAACTTCTGCGGCCTCTAGTCGTAAATAGCGAGAACCGATATTTTGAATGTGACGATATGGTAGGATAGGACACATTTTTTGCACCCTATTCTCGTACGCGCAAATAGCGGTGTCGAAATCACGACTTGGGTTAGGATAGGACGGGGGTGATGGCAGTGTTTTAGACGGCGATCCAACAGTGTTGGAAATTCCCGTCAGTGGCCCTCACATATAGGGTTTGCAGAATGCTCCGGCAATTTGCTGGATGAGTATTTTGGAGCGCCGCTTACCCAAGGCTTTCCTTAAGTGGATCGCTGCCTAAACGGCCGTCGCACAGAGGCTGCAAAGGTTTCACTGGTGCCAATCATGTCCCAAGGGCGGCGGAAAACAAAAAAAACCATGAAGGACGGCGACCGCGCAGCAACAGTAGTAGGGCGGCGGAGCAAGGTAGTAGAAAGTAGATATCCTTACTTCCCTTGTACGTTGCATGAATAAGGGAAGAACGATGTATAGCACCACTCCGGAAATGCTTTGCTCCGCGGGCGGATGGGCGGCTTGCCCCAAGTCGCATTTCAAGCGAAGGATGGGGGAGCATGCACATGCCTAAAAATGCGATTTGACTATATTCCAATATTTTGGGAGGTATAGAAAGCCTTAGAGGCAGACCCGCGAAAATGAACAAAGGGAGATGTGGCTGTCGTGGCACGACCCCATGGTGGGTGCGCCGCGACAAAGACAGATGGGGCAGAGAAGTCCCACGTTGCTTTTACGCACACAACGAAGCATCATGCGGGAGCAACACTACCCTGAATGGCTGCGTCGGGTAACTGCGTGCGGGTTGGTGCCGTTTAGGTGTACGGCAAGGGAGTCGCAGCCATGCAACGGGAGGAGTCAGCTGGCGCGCGGTCAGCTCGGTCTGACCCTGAACGGGCGGCTACAACGACGAGGCGCGCTGCGGAGGCGAGCGGAGCGCGGGCGAGCATGACCGGCCTGCCGACCACGGAGCGACCACACGCGGACGGGGGGGGGGGGGGGGGGGGGGGGGGGGGGTTGGTTCCCGCCTTGCCCCCTCCAGACCCCCTTGGGGATCCTACCGCAAGAGCTCAGGCGGGCGAGATGGAGGCAACATCGGCGGACCGCGGCCGAGGCCGGCGGACCGCCACGGCCGGCGAGGTGGGGCGATCAGCGCAGCGACCTGCGGGATATTTTCAGCGATGGCGGCAGGTGGAGCCAAGACGCACGACGACCGAAGATTGCGCGGTGCCGGTGCATTGCCAATGTAAAGGAAAATATTTTCGGGGGTGGGGCGAGTACCGCATTCGTAATCCCCGTACTGCCAATTAGCGGTAGGCGCTCGTCCTGGCGACTACCCGTAGTTATCCGAAAGTAACACAACTACTGATCACGTGATGGAAGGAGGCGGGGCTTGGAAACGAAAGAGGATGGCCGGAAGCCGGAGCTGTAATTACGATATATGTGTTCTCTACTATGGTTAGAGATGGCAGGCCCTAAGAGCAACTCAGTCTTGGCGGTGGAGAGGAGCAGACTAGCACGTTGTAATCAATTTCAATTTCAACTTCTGCCGGACGATGAAATTGCAGAGGTAGGGTCGATACCGCTCCTCGCGCGGAACGGTCACGCGACGTGGATATATTAGCTCCGTACTGGTCGCGCTTGCTAAGTAGACAAGGGAAGAGGAAACCCTAACTACCAATAGTAAACATTTCAAGGTGGAGAGGGGGCGCATGCACATTGCCGAGATATATCTTGGGCGCTGGCCGCAAGGCCGTGGCTGGGCGGGAGAGCAACGACCGTCCCTGAGAATAAAGGTTGGCTACAGTCACACCGTCGGGCGTTAGAAGGGCGGGGGGGGGGGGGGGGGGGCGGATGATGTAGTCTGTAGCCAGCTCCGCGTAGATAGGGTGGGGCTGCAGCACGGGCAGCTCGTGCGGTGACGGCCCGATAGCGCCGACAAGCTGCTTGCCCGGGCCGCGGAAGCGACCGGGGCACAATGTGCAGCGGCGCCTCGCTCCCGCTAACCAGCTGCGTGCCAGGGCCGCGGAAACAACCGAGGCACAATGTGCAGCGGCGGCCCGATGACTCCAACCACTTGCATGCCCGGGCAGCGGAAGCGACGACCGCGGGGGCAAAGGACACAGTGGCGGCCTGATGGCGCCGACCAGCTGCGTGCCCATGCTACTATGGAAGCAACCGGGGACATACGGTGCAGCATTGCAACGGCGGCCCGTTGGCGCTAGCTAGCT
>VCJN01001070.1:0-128182 GCA_006384855.1 Tetraselmis striata | reverse complement strand
ATTGCCGACCACTAGCAGCACGCCCACTGCCAAGGGCGTCACCATGGAGAATCAGACAGTAGGCAGAACGTCAGCCCCGTCATTGTACGGCAATACATAACATATCCCCTGCACTGTCAAGGATAGTATATATCTGACAGACAGGAAGATATATTATATATAATACAGCAGGCCGATATACGAGTACTCGTGCGCGTGACATGCGCGCACTCGTACTCTAGTACCCGTAGAATGTACATCATTCAGTGGTACCGGCTCTCGTACTGTATTATGCCAAAGATAGCGCATGACAAGTTACAATACAGTATAACTGTCACAGCACGGCCACAACTAGACGCCAGTAATATTCCTTGTAACATACAGTACGCGGTACAACTCCTTATTCATCATGATACATACTAGCTGCCTATTCGCGGTATCGAGTCGGACCGCTACATGATAGATATGTAATGCCACCGGCATATTGTAACATATTACATTCTGCAACCAACTTAATTCGCCAAACACTACGAGTAGAGCCTTGTTTCATTAAGTATTGCCACGAGTACTTACAGCCTTCCTAGTTCACAAGCATAGCGGCCAGTGGCGATTCATCATCGACATGCGCCACCTCAACTCCTACTGCGTCCACAAGCGCATCAAGATGGAGACCCTTATGGGGCTCAGACACCTCACCAAGAAGGGCTACTACATGTTCTCCTTCGGCCTCAAGGACGGGTTCTACGCCGCTAGGCGTCGCGGAGGTCGACCGGGACTACTTCACAGTGGACATCCCGGGGACACTCTACCGCCTAGCGGGGCTGCACATGGGCTGGTCCCTCAGCCCGTACTACTTATCAGCCCCTACTACTTCGCCACCTTCACGGAGGTGATGGTACGTCACATACGGACACAGGAGCCGGAGCCCGCCCCGGCGCCTCTGCCCCCACCCCATCCATACAGTCTCGCCGGAGCACGCACTGGCAAGGAGCGCATCCTACCTTACCACGACGATTTCCTCCTCTTCGCGGACACGGAGGCCGCGGCGCTGGGCGTACGAGCCCGCATGCAGCGCGTGATGGACGCGCTAGGCATAGAGCGCCACGCAAAGAAGGTCTTCTGGGAGCCCGCGCAGTTTGGTCCCCACCTGGGCATCAACAGTGACTTAGCGGCGGGGGTATTTTACGCCCGGAGGCCAAGCTGCTGAATCTGGCCAGCCATGCCAAACATCTGCTCTACAAGGCGACCCGCAACGCCCGCTGGCTGCCGGTGCGGGACCTACAGTCGCTGACGGGCTAGGCGAAGTGCCTTTTTCTAGCGATTCCGGTCGCCCGTGTCTTCCTGCGGGAGCTCCACTCCATATCATGGGGGACCGCGTCGCCAGCCGGGTGCGGATGACGCCCCAGCTGCGCCGAGACCTGCAGTGGTGGACGGCGGTGCCGACTCATGCCAACGGCAAGCCTATCCACCGCCCGGTGGAGACCGCCCTATCTGCAGGCGCTAATTGGAAGTACATGGATTACAAATGCAGCAGCACTCGCCCCACCCCCGCACAGGTTTTTATGTGCATCAGAAAAAAACGCGCCGGCACCGCGCAATTTACGGTCGTCATGCTGCGCCTTGACTCCACCTGCCGCCGCCATCTCTAAAAATATCCCGCAGTTTGCGGCGTTAATCACCCCGTCGCGCCGACTAGGGCGGTCCGCTACCCTCGGGCGCGATCCGCCGCTGCGGCCGCCATCTCGCCCGCCTTAGCTCCTGCGGTTGGATCCCCAAGGGGGGCTGGACTGGGAAAGGCGGGCACCCCCCGCCCCTCCGCGTGTCATCGCTCCGTGGCCGGCATGCTTGTCATTCTTGCTTGCGCGCCGCTATCCGCCGCCGCGCGTCATGCCGTTGTAGCCGCATGTCCAGGGTCAAACCGGGCTGCCTCTTCCCGATGCATGGCTGCCACTCCCTCATAACATTCCGGCTCCTGTCTCTAGGCCCATGAGTCGCGGCAAGGCCCGGCCTCTCTGCCAATGAGTCTGTCGACCTGACCCTCGACACAATGGTCGACCACTGGAAATAACAATAATGAAGATATTTATACTTTTGTGTAACCTGTCATGCGCTATCTTTGGCATGATAACGTACGGGTATCGGTACCCTTCTGAATGATGTAGTATCTATCTACGGGTACAACGGATACTTGTACGAGTGCGCGCAAGTTGTTTTTTCGCCCCCGGGACAGGACTGGTACATGTGAAACCCTTGCAGCGTCTCTACGACGGCCGTTTGGGCAACAATCCAGTTACGGAAAGCTCTGGGTAGGCGACGCTCCGTTATTGTCATCAAGCAAATTGCCGAAGCATTTTGCAACACTAATTGGAGGCCAGTGACGGAATTTCCAACACTGTCTAAAACCTTGCCATGAAAATACCCGGCACTGACCACGAAAGGTCCGCCCTACCCGTTAGGGTGTCGGCCCATTCGAGTAATGCGAGTTGGGGCAAGCCGCGTGTGCGATACATGTGCAATAAAGAAGGCAATGTGAGGGAGGGCCCGACGCCATAGCATGAGAAATTTTCCCATTATTCCTAGTAGAATCCAGGGCGCCGTGAAGCGAGGGGTGACCCCGCCCAAAATAAAGGCAGATAAGTCCTCAGCTGTTGACGCAATAACCTGACTACTAGTAAAATCCCTGAACTCCGGAACTAACAACCCAAAATTATGACGGTGATACCCCCACCGCGGGCACTCCACCAACATATGTTCGATAGTCTCAGATTCACCTCCGCCACATGCAGGGCAGTGTTCAAGGAATCGCTGAGGCATGGCATGAATATCCGGGCCAATCGGTGGGCAGTGGGAAATGATCGGGTGCGTAATTGTATCATAATGTGCAGCCCGGCCACAACCCCCGCGGGGACACCCACACCGTACCGTGGCAACGGGTTTGACGCACAATACGCCTGGACATATATAATATACCCCAGGTGTTAGTGCGTGCTAACGATGCCGACGATTCGCAACGCGCTCAGACCGATGCCTTGACTAGTTTAGCGGCATCGCGCGCGGCTTGACCTCTACTCAAGTGGAAGGTGCGCCCCCTCAACTAGCCCTACGTTCGCCCTAGCTAGTCAATCTAACCACCGCACATTCCCCGACGTCCATGTGTTAGGGCGCGCCCGATTTGACTGATATACTAAATGGGTTATACATGTATTCAAGTCGGATGCTTTAAGGAACGCCCGAGCCGGTGATGCAGCGGCCGTAGCCTCTATGGGCTCAATATCCAATTCCCGCATCATCGGTGCAGTGGCCACCCAAAGGGAGTTTTTACCCACCCCAATGAGGCACCGCAAGCACTGATTGAGTAAGGTTTGTAAATTTACTTGCGCCGCTAGCTCTATTATCCATGCCCCATACTTCACACCCGTAAGTTAAAACCGGCGGTACACATGTTTTAAAGACATACACACGCACATTAATAGGAATTATGTCCACCCCAACTATGTCCATCCCGTCCACCGACTAATACCGAATCGAGCGCCTCAATGGCGCGCTTACCCTTCTTAAACCGGTCGTCTACTATGTGCTGCATACCTAAATCCGACTTAATGACTGTACCCACATACCTATATTGGTTTACAACCGGTACTATCGGGGAGCTTGTTCGCGTAACGCAGTCGCGTCGGAATATCGGCCTAATGCCATCACCCCATACTTAATTAAGTACCCCAAACCCCATAAAATGGTCCTCCGCCCATTACGAGAAGTGGGCGAATATGGCATGCAGGTTATCGAACGAGCATGTGATACCAACAGCGTCGTCCGCGTATAACTGACATGGCACCCTTATGTTGCCTTGCCGCTAATGTGGTTGCCTTGCCGCTAATGTGTCGGTGCACCCTCGTACATCACTCCCTAGATGTTCTACCCCATCGAATATATCGTTAATGAATATGTTGGGGAATAGGATGGGGGAAACGGGGCATCCCTGTCGGAGGCAACGTTCTATGGGTATGGGGTCTGATAGTGTTCCCGGGGGCACCCCTGACTTGACCGGTACCATACTATCCTTGTATAAGGTTTTGATGAAGGTAAGCATATGACCCGTGACTCCTATGGCTTGTAGTTTTAGGAATAAAAGCTCATGATGAGGTACGGTGTCATATGCCTTCCTAAAGTCAATAAAACCCGCGTACGTGCGTGGTAGACCGGCCGCTTGGCGACGAGCCGCGGTATAGAACAAGCTGGCGACTTGCATGGGGCCCTCCTCATTCCGCATAAAACCCGCTTACCAACGGCGGATTTTCCCTTTAGTTTGGCAGACGTCTTGCAATCATTGGGTAATGACGGTCATAAGGAGTTTCATAGCGGCACCCAGAATCGAAATATACCTCTATAATTATCCGTAACGGTCGAGTCACCTTTCTTGGGCACCGATACTATGGCCGAGCTACGCCAATGCTGGGGGATATAGTTCTTAGTCCATATTCCGTTAATTAAGGCCAGCAATGCCTTGCCGAAGTGGCTATTCGGGGCGCACATCGCCAATTTTAAAGCCTCGCTCCGCGGTAATCCAAGCCTGCTGCCACTGGGCCTTATAATTTGTTAAACGCCTAAGAGCCTTGACTACCTCCTCCCATGTTATATGCCCATTAATCTCGTTTAGTGCGGGGGCAATGGGTGGCGATGTAACGTGGCGGTGTTCCCACGCCGCACAGTATCGCAACCCGTTGTGCTAGGGGGTGGGGGCCACGCAGCAGCTCCCGATAGTGCCGCGCCCAGCACGCATTGATTTCGCCCGGTTCGGTATGACGTACCCCCGATACCGGATCGCGTATTGACTGGTCGTTCGCGCCCTCGAATGAACCCTGCCCCTTACGGACGCGCATGTTACTACGCGCATGTGCGCGCACGTTTATTGCGACAGTCCCCGCCGTTTGGAGACCTTGTTTAAACAAAGGTGGTAGTGTGCAATAGTGGTGATATATAAATATATGATACATATCGGGTTTATCTTTGTATCTAATATCTCTGTATATATCTCTATATATATCTAATTTTCATATAAAGTGCAATAGTGGTGCAACGGGAGGCTTCAACGTTTCGAGAAAACAAATATACTGGTAGTAGGTATCGGTTGCCACCAGGGCTGGGCTGCAATCCACTTTCCAGTACTGCAGGGTGCAGTGCATTACTGCAGGCTGCAGTAGTGCATGCTGCGGTACTGCAGGCATGCTGCAGTGCAGGCTGCAGTCAACAGGCTGCAGTACTGCATGCTGCAGTCAACATGCTGCAATACCGCATGCTGCACTGCATGCTGTATGTAGTGCAGGCTGCAGTCAACAGGCTGCAGTACTGCATGATGCAGTGCAGTCTGCAGTAGCACTGAAACTGCTGGTTATAGGGAAGGGCGGGACAGTAAGGGCATATATTAGGGCACTTTGGGTAACTGCACTGCAGCCCCTTTTCGGGAAGTACTGAAGGCCGCAATGCGGTAGCTTAACAGCAGGCTGCAGTTTCTTTAGCCTGCAGTGCAGTAGATACTGCAGCCCAATCATGGTTGCCACCACCCGTTGCTAGTAGTGACCGGTACGGCACCTGAGGGGCGTGAGGTGCTATCTCACGGTGGCGGTGGCGCGGCCGGGTGCTCTTGTAGTGCCAACTCGCGAAGTGCTCAGCTAATGTAACTCGCGCGAAGGGCGCGGTGTGCGCGCACTCGCGCTCACCCGTACCAGTGCGAGTTCGTACCAGGTAGTACCCGCCGTGGTGATTTCCTGATATCGCCTTCTGCTGCTAGCTCATGTAATTAGGTAGTACCCGCCGTACTCCTACTCGAACGTACGTCGTACTCGAGTAAATATATGTACCTGTAGTATGCTGCTACGTGTTGTCTTGATGAACAGTTAGGCCTGTATGACACGGGACATGCTCTACCGGTATTTAGACCGCTCTACCGCCGTAATTTCTACACGATAAGCGCGCCACGTCGCAAAAAGCAAACGGCGACTAGCCAATCCCCACGTAGTATTTTCACTTTTTCAGTTCCTTTTTGAGTCCTCACAACGGTATGACAAGGGAACAGCTCTACCGGTCAAACTAGCCGCTACCGCCCTACCGGGCATCGCAGGATGAGCCGCACTTGCTGCTCGGTCTCTTGGGCTGTAGTCGGTTTGGCGATGTCCGCCCGCGACATGAGATCCAGATGGGGACGGGTCAGCGAGGCCAGCGGGGCGATGCCCTTCCGGTAGAAACACGCTAGAAGGCAGCGCCCCGCTGGGCGCCCCGGATGGCGAGACGTGCCGCTGGGAAAACGGCAAGGCGCCCGGCGCACACGGCGCCCGAAAGGATCCAGACACCTTGACTGGCCGCTTGACCGGCCGCCCGTGGCGCCTTGCGGGGCGATTTCGGGCGCGCAGCCATGGCCGTGAGGCGTGGAATCCGTGTACGGCCCGCGCGAAGTTTAGGTGGGACTACAGGGAGCGGCGGGCGAGGGGTAGCGCGATGAAGGTGGATTCGCCAGTGACAGGGTGCCGCGTTCAAAATAGAGCGGTAGAGCAGTAGAGCGGTAGAGCTGGGGGTGGCATCGGTAGCTACCGATGCCACCCTACCGCCGAAATGCTAGACCGGTCTACCGCTCTAGGGGTGACCGCTTTACTGCCAAATTGCACTTTTTGCGACGTGGCGCGATGTGCGTGTAGAAATTACGGCGGTAGAGCGGTCTACCGGTAGAGCACGTCCCGTGTCATACATGCCTTAATTGATCAGATCACCGCCATCCAATCCTAACCAAATCACTGATTATTTGGAAACCTGTTTTCGCCCGTACGAGAATAGGAAGTGGGAACGCATCCTATCCTATCCTGTTACCAAAAAGCGGACTGTGTTTGCATATTCGCTATTTCGCGATTTCAACTGATGAGCGACGCCATCCGCGCGCGTAACGGTAGCCGCTCTTCCCCGCCGCGCCGTAGGCTGTGGGTTGCGGCTCGGAGCCCCGCCCGTGCGCATTGTGTCCGTACTCACTGACGGTATCGCATTGCGCCGCCTATCTGTGGCATTCGGCCTATCTGTGGCGGCCGGGTGGTGGGCGTGCCACGGGTGGGGCGCGGGCCGCAGGTGGGCCACCCGGGGGCGGCGGCGAGCTCGTTACGCAGGACAGCTGCGAGCCGTGCGATGACCGATGGACGCCTGTGCGCCGTCCATCCTAGGCTCTTTGACGTACGGACCGTTACGCGACCAAATAGCAAGCGCGAGTGATTTCGTCACTCGCTGAGGTCCAAATTAGCGACTACAAAAACCGCGTGATTTGACCACCAATCCGAACACTCGCGATGTCGAAATAGCGATTTGGTTATCCTAATCACTATGAGATCTGGACCGTACGATTAACGAGTACCGGCGTCATTAAGGATCCTACGGCCACGATCTTTGAATGTACGGGTTACCAAATTAGTCAGAATCGCAATTTGGTTGTTAGGATAGGACGGTGGTGAGTCCTTAGCCCATAACACCATAATTTTTGATGACTTTACCGCCACGGGAACCCTTCCATGCTACCAGCCTAAGACCAAATATTCGTTCCGATGGTGAATACCCTGTAGCCATGTTTCTATAGGATATATCGTGATGTTATATATATTTATTACATCAGGGCTTTCACAAATGCGCACTACAAACAAAACTAACGGCAACTATGAAAGGTTGCCAGCAAAAGAGAGACATAAGCCTGAAACCAAGGTCGAGCAGGAGGACGGGAAGCCAAGAACCAAGAAGGAGCCAAGGGAACCACGAAGTCGCTTAGCTGCCAGGAACCAAAGTTACACCCGCCCCGGGGTAGGCTATCAGCCGCGGCGAGGACGCTTGCAGCTAATGACCCGGGTCATAGCAACACATACCGACGAGCGACGCGACGCAGGCGCAGGAGCACCATCACGTGCCGCACGCGCGGCCGCGACCCCGCCAAGAACGTTGTCTGCATGTGCCATGTTGATGAGCAAGGAGAAACGGCGGCGCCACGCAGACAAGAGATGGCCGATTTTTTGGCCAGTGTGTGTGTGGCCAGCTTTCGCGAGCTCCACCAAGAAAGCCTCAGCGTGCGGGGCCAGCGAGCCAAACTCGGAAACGGCGAAAGGAACAAAGCGAAGCATGCCGGCGGCGTTTCGGACACCCTCATCATACTTCTGGATCTTGTGGCGCTCTGCAGCCCGCAAAGCAGTCGTTGGATCCGAGCTTGACACGCCGAGGATAGGGGCAATGGTGGTATCGACAGCAACCGTGTTCCCGCGGATGCCGCCATACCCAAAAAGCCCAACATCGGCCGGCGGGCCGTCGCTGCCCTTCGGAAGAGAAACAAGCACCGACGGGTTCGCGAGGATCTGGACACCCACACCCAGCGCGGACTTCACGTCGTGGCAAATGTAGGAAAGGCCATGTGCCGCCCACTCGTGTGCGGCGTGATTGGAGTCGCCTCCAGAGCAACGTGCCACGTACGGGTTTTTAGGGTAGGTGATTAGCGTATGCGACCGCCCAAGATGAAGGAGTGAAATCCACGCCAGCATCCTCAAAACGGGCCAACATACCTTGTACCGAGAAGGAGCAAAAAGCACAAGGGCATGGCTCGCCAAGGGAGAGGACAGGAGCCGCCGGGAGGCCAAATGGGCGGCAAGCGGCAACGCGGAACATGGAATCGTAGTACTCAGGGGAACGCTCACGGACTTCACCAAGGCGACCCTCACTTGGAGGATCAGTCACCAGGAACGCTGTCGCAGCGCGTAAGAGGCGGCCTCGGAAGCGGTCGCTGCCAGGGCCGCTTGTAGGCATACGCGCAGCAAGCTTTGCGGAACGGACCGTGTGAATGCGGTGGCTCAGGGTTTCCTGTACTTTCCGCATGGAGTGCAAGGGGAAGTCCGAGTATTGCGGGATAGCTTGGAGGTCGGCCGCCGAGCGCATTGCAGACGCCGGCTCAGCCCTGGCGACCGAGCAGCCGGCACGCGCAACGTGGGAGCGCTTGGAGGGGAGCAACTTTAGGGCAGAGGCCAACGGCCCCGCTAGATCCTCGAGCACCGCATCTCCACACTCGTCAACGACACGGGTATGAGCGGCGCGAAGCTCGACAGCCCACATCGGCGCCGACGCGTTGGCGCCGGCATCGGGCTCCAACGTTGGGGTGGCCAAAGCCTGGTGGATCGAGGACGCCCCAACAAGGTAGAGGCTATGAGGGCTGGATACGCCGGACGGATCGGAAAAGAACTACGCTGCGGCGTCGCTCAGGGTGGCGTGTTGAGCACGGAGGAAAGTCACAGCTTGGCCAACCACGAGGGCGGCAGCGCCGATGTGGGAGGCATCTGCTGTAACCACATTATCGCCGATGCCGAGGCCCCCAAATTGGACCGAGAGGGACAACTGCGTGCGCATGGAGGGCGTATCCAAGAGGTCGGGGCTAACACCCCATATGCCGGCAAGCGTTGAAAATGCGGCGGCGTCTGCACCTTCGAGGAAAGACGTAATAGAGTCGCCATACTCCTCGGATCGACCCAAGCCCCGAGGCGTGGAGCGGAGATGGTGGCCAAAACGACGGCCGCAAACTTGCAGCAAACGAGTAGCAGCGTGGGAGTGGAAGTGGTCGGCCAAACCGACAGGCCGGGAGCCGAATTGGTGAAATCTTTCGACCGTTTTGTCCAACCGTTCCCGGGCGAAAGTGGCCGAGCCCACAGGGGCACCAAGCACTTTGATTATTCCGGACTATAAATCGTCTTTTGGTCTATAAATCGTGATGTTATATGGCATGCACATATCATGCAGATATCGTATGTCGGACAGCACGAACACATACAATACGCGTTGCGAGGCTCCGAAATCCTCAAATGGTTTAGATTATCGGAAACGACAGTGAGGCATAGGACTTGCATGTAGTTTTATCATTAACCAACTTGGCAGGGGGTTGGTTTGACTCAGATGAATGTAAAACCAACATGTCAGGTACAGGGAGTAACAGTAAGTTTGTCAGTTTTAATCTTAGGCGGTTGGTCGAAACATGTCAACTCCCTGTCTGAATGACTCTAGGTCACACAAGTATGTTTCAAATTGCCTACTTAAATTTGAAAAATAAATGGCCTAAAATTACGTCAGATGACCATGTTGCCCCTTGGGGCTCAAATGGGAACTGGGTTTTCCGCAAATCACTGGGTGTTGTTTGTGCCTTTGTAATTGATTTAAAGCCCACAGTCGAGGTTTGAAAATACTTCGTCTGCTGCAATTAGTACAAACTGAGTGCCAGCAAAGACACCCTTATAAAACTTCTTATCAGGCACAACAGCAACTGGCGTGGCTGTCCTGATGGCTGGTGTTGGGGACGTGCTGCGCCATATCAACATGTTCAGTGGGAAAAGTACTGTTGGGACGGCGATAGTTCCAGAGAGGGGGAAAGAACCTCAACATCAGTCAGAGTACTAATTACGCTCATGTATTCCACCCCTAGTATAGCTTGCTGCTCTTGTGCTTGCTGCGCTCCTCTTTCACGGTATCCGACTGCTGCCGTAGCATGCTGACCAGTCGTTTCTGTAGGCCATCATCGTGACGGGCGGCGCTGTTGACAATGTTGTAGACATCCACACCCTGAAAGGTGTCGCCGCCTGCGGACGCAAGCCCCGGGCGCAAAGGCGGGGCAGCGCTGCCTGCCAGGCTGCGCTGCTTCCCGAGAGACCCAGCGCTGGCCTTCCGAGATGTGCTGCCCCTGGGAGCGCTGGCGTCTCGCTTGCCATGAGCGCATGCGGCGCTGGTGCGGCGCTTGGGAGCTGTGGATGCGGCTGGCGCCGGGATGGCCCCGCCAAGATGGCCCACAGCCGAGGCCAGGGCTGGAGTGGCCGGCCGCGGCGCCAGCGCGATTCGGTTGCTGCACAGAGACTCGTCTGGGCCGGCCTCCAGGAAAGAGTTGGGCTCTGGGCTGCCCCTGCCGCTGCTGGTCTCGGCCATGAATGGCGGAGAGCAGTGGTTACGGGCTGCCGCTGCGCTGTGCCGCACACTCGACGGCGCCTTCTTGCGCGACATTGCCAGGCGCGCCGGCATCGTGCTGGAGAGGTAGGGCTTGCTGGGGGCGGCCGCTGGACCAGGGTGCCGCGCAGCCGCGCTATGGTGGCCCGCACCGAGCAGCCCCTCCCAGCCACCGCCCGAAACGTTCGTACAGCTCTGGGTCGCCTCCAGCGAGCCCCACAGTAGGTCTTCCACCTCCTGGTCCGAGCCTGAGTCCGTCAACACGCCTGCGGGGTGCTGGCCCATCCGTGAGCCGAATGCGCTGCGCTCCAGCAGATCCTCCAGGTACTCCAGCGCGGACAGGGCGGACGGTGCGCCATCGCGACTGCTGCGACCCCAGCACAGCATTCCTCAGCACTGGCGCTCAGGCCCGTGATGCCTATCGCACCCCTCCACGGCCCGGCCTTATTGCACAACATTGTCTACATTGTAGCGAGTACCGGCACAGTAGAAGTACCCAATGTGTATAGTTGTTTTCGAACTATGTATGCAATGCGTTCACAGCAGTCTCGTTGAGAGTGATTACCGGGCGCATCAAGGCATGTCAACGAATGGAATGAGATTCATTCTACAGATGCGCGCTTCTAAATATTTGGCACATACAAATTCACACCCATGGGGTACAATGCATGGCAAGCCATTCAGCAGAACGTGCTTATGCGGTACCATGTGACGGGGCAGGCGCACACTGGTACAAAAACAGGTGGTAAAGAGGGGGAAGGTGGGTGGGTAAGGAAGGGGAGGTGGGGGGGGGGGGGGGGGGGGGGAGGGGAGAACGCATGCGCACCTGCTCCCAAGAATGGGGCTGTCGCTGCGGGGCAGCTCCAGTAGTGCGGCCGCTGCCACCGCGCCCGCTGGGTGCACCGGCCGCGGAAGATGGCCGAGTCCCCCTGCCGGGCTCTGGCTCGCGCTCCCGAGGCGGCTGGCGGATCGGAGGATGCGCACCACCGGCTCCTCAGCGCGGTCCGCCAGCTTCAGCATGGCACTCTGTGGCCGTGCGGCCGATGCGGAGGAATCAGTGCGGGCCGGGCCAATGTCGCCGGATGACGCCGCGTGGCGCTGCCGGCCCTCTGCGGCACCCGGAGCCGTCCGTGCGGTGCTGGGCTTGCGGCAGTTCCGCGGTTGCGAGGACACAATCTGACCGCCAGCCAGAGTAGTGTATACCGCCCGGGGCACGCCCTTGCTGGACTCCCCGCTGCCGCTCCGCAGCTTGGGCGAGAAGAAGCCGCCAGAGCGCCGATGGAGTCCCTCAGCGGGCGTGGCCTTGCTTGAGGAAGCTGGTCTCGCCTGGCGGCCCCCTTCCGACGCCACCAGCCCAGCGCTCCGTGGATGGTGGTGGGCGGCGTCCATGGCGCCTTGCTGGTGATCGTGATGGTGGCCCCATCCCTCACGTGACACGGAGTTGTAATCGCCATGATGCGGAAAGAGGCCTAGCACAGCGGCAGCCTCAGGGCCACCATGCAACCGCCGCAGGCGGCCCTCGCCATCGTCATCGTAGGGATGCGTGTAGGCGGGCTCGTAGTGGTGGGCGCCCCCCCGGTGGGTGCTGTCGGGGCAGGCCGCGGCCTCGGGGAGCTGCTCTGGCGGGTGCTGCGGCCACCAGTCACTCAAACCCCCATGGCTCCCGGATCAGAGCGCCGCCGGTCTGGTGCGGCACGCGGTCCGCGCCGAGGAACTCGCCGTGGTGGCGCATTGCCTCCTGACAGTTGGGCGGATAAGGAGAAGGACGGCATTGGCATCAGTGACCACGACACCCGGCGGTGGGCGTAAGCTGCTTCGAAGCTCCCGCCTGTCACCTTTGCAGGCCAGGTCGTGACTGGGTTCAGCCCGTGGCCGCTCAATATACCCGTATGCACTGACCTGCCTCTCCCCATTCAAGCCAAGCAAAGCTGTACTCGTTTGCCTTGGCCCACCGAAGATGTATTTGTGGTCAAGTGTACTTGTGCTGCAATGATGTAAGTACTACCAGAACGACGAGACGTATAAGCAGCATCTTTTGATATGAGGACGCAGCTGTACGGACTGCTTGCAGATAGTATATATAGAAGAGTATCTGTAGGCATTTATGGTACCTATATAAAGTTACCGTACCTTAGTGGCTTAGAAAATGCACTACGGAAAACATCCTATAATGTTCCCAGCATGTTTCAATGAGAACAAGATATTCTCATGATAAATGAGACACAACGCGAAACACTGAATTATTTTTAATTTGATCTGTCCGGATTTGTCAGCAGAATAGCGAACCGCAATCAGGGCGCAGCTTTCCAGTCGTAATATAAAACTAGCTAACCCATACATAAGCAGATGAGCTGGTGGTCGGGTAGTGGTACATCTCTAACATCAAGTAATCAGCATACCCAATTCGATTGAAGTTCCATGAATGGCAAAACCCGCGTGTTTGTTTGTGTCCAGGTGGGAGAGTCCCCATCCGCCATGTTCCAACAGTTCAGTAAGTCCCGGCTGTGATCTAAAAGCCAGAATTCCTAGAACGAAGAGGACAATAACACGGGCTCATGGGCAGGACGTCGACCATATCAATAACAAAAAATCGCATGGCAACGTACAGCAAACCAGGAACACAGGTCCCCTGGTCCACTAGCCCCACATCACACCTTAAACCGGTCCATGACAGGAGACAACCACTACACAGCAGATGGCGATGCCCACAACATGCGCGTGACGCCGGGAAGGCGCGACCCCAAGCATCGCATCTCTTAGCGCATCGCTCGGTTGAGCGCGGCCCGCCTGTCCGCGGTCCCGGTATGTGTGTGCTATCTTGTGCGGCTCACAGCGGCACGGAATCTGCCGTGTCGCGTACTGCCTCATGGCGCGGCTAATGTGGTTTTAGTTGACGGCGACCAACGAAAACAATATAGGGTAGCAGCAAACTGCAGGTTTTGCTAGATCACCGGTAGTGGCATCAGTTGCGAAGGAACTGCCTGAAAGGTGTAGTACACCAGAAAGCAAGCGCGATACGGTTTGCCGCCGCCTTCATGACTTCAGTAGATTACGCATATCCTCCAAAGACATCCTGAGCCCTCATGGACCATATTGCCCCCCCCCCCCCCCCCTCCCCCCCGGCGCCCCCATTGCTTTGGTAATACTCATGGGTAGTGGGAGCATGAGAACACACAAACGGCAAGCGCGACAAGTACGCGAGTATCCAGTGTAAATGCACTGCAGTTAGTGTACCGCATGAATGAACCAGTTTGCGCCTTTGTTGACCCAAGACCCGGGGCAGGGCGCCAGGCCCAAGGAGGCTGAGGCCTCAATGTCAGCTGCCGGGCGCTCCTGGGAGGGAGATGGGAAGAAAGAGGGGAGGGGACCGGAGCAGCCCGGGAAGGCACAAAAGCGAGGCGTGAGGGCACAGCCCATGGAGACGAGAGGTACCTCACTTGTGCCCCGCCCTGCCCCTAGCCCCATGTGGCGCACAACACAAGCTAAGGGGGCAAGGGAAACTAAGGGTGGGGTACGACCGCGCCACACAACGGCCGCTGCTGCTAGCTTGAGTTCATAGCCTCATTACCCGCCTGACCCGTCGTCCCTTTCCACCGCATGCCCAAGGGTAGTACCACGCAAGCCTCACCTGCTGCTCCCTCTTCAGGCGTCTGAAGTGCTGCCGCAGACGCTCCGCGCTGCCGTCCTCCTCCTCTTTTCTGCCGGAGTCCTCAGAGCGGCGCCGCGACGACGGCTGCGCCAGCCGGTCCGCGTGGGCGCGCTGCGCTGCAGCCCCGATGCGTCGCCGCGAACACCCGGGCGTCCCTTTCCGGACCCGTCCCTGCGCGGAGGCTGCCTCCACTGCAAAGCACGTGGCCGTGTGCTCCTCTAGCGCCTCCGCAGCGCCGCCCACCGCCTCCGCTGCAGCGACCGCCGCCACCATGCGCCCCAGCAGCTGCGCCACCTGCCCCTGCTCACCCGCGCTCAGGTCGTCTCGCCGCCGCCGGCCCTCCGCTGCCGCCGCCTCAGCTGCCGCGGCGCGCTGCGCCTCCGCCTCCGCCTGATCCGCCGCCCGCCGCGCCGCCTCCTCAAGCGCGCCGCGGCTGAGCCCCGCCGGCAGCCCGGCCAGCGGGTCCCGCGCGCGCTCCTTCTCCCGCTCCCTCTCCCGCTCGCCCTTCTCCCGCCGCTCCTTCGCGCCATCCTCACCGTTGCCCGCCACGGCCGACGCCGCCACCCCTTCTGCGCTGCCAGTCTGCTGCCCCGCCAGCCGCTCTGCCAAGCGCGCCTTGGCCTTGCGCTGCGCCACGCCGCTGACAACGCCCCGGTTGCGGTGCGCTGCCGCCACGCTCGCGGCACGGCGGCGGCCGTCGGTGCCAAGCACAGGCGCGGAGCGCTCCGCGCGCAGCCCGCCCTGCCCCTCCGTCCTGGGGCTGGCCGCCGCAGCACCGCCCACCCTGAGCTGATGCGCTGCGCTTGCTTCCGTGCAAAACACGCCCAGGTCGGACGCCCCGGCCCGCAGGCCGCCGTCGCTGAGCCTGAGGCGCGCATTGCCCACAATGGTGCCAAACGCCTTGCCCTGGAGGCGGCGATCGGGCGCAGCAAGCAGGCTAAGCGACAGCCGGTGGGGGAACCCAGGCAACTGGGTAGATGGGGGTGGAGTTGCTGAGGAGAGCCCCATTTATGTGAACCCACTTGGGGCAGATTATAAATACCTTTTACCCGCCCTATAGTCGCCCAAAGAGGACTGAGTCTACGGCTCCATGTAGAACAATCAAAGCCCCTCCGCCGCCCCCCGCCCCCCTCTGACCGGGGCGTGCCCCCATGTCATGATGACCCATATGTCTGCGGCGCTGTGGCCACTTATACCAAATGGGGTACCTTCGGAAGCGCAGCTACCTTCCCACACACCGGGGAATCCGCCTGGCGGGCTGGTATTTTTCTTCGAAGGTTGCACTCTCTTTCTTACAAGGGGCTGAGAGGTGCGGGGTCCGAGATGGAGGGGGGAAGGGGGCGCACCTTGAGACCATCTGCGACGTCCGCGTGTCCCCACCGCCGCAGGAAGAGCTGTCCGGGACCGGGGCCCCGCTCCTCCGCGCCGTACAGCGTCGCCGCCGCCAGCTGCGGCACGGTGCCGGCGCGCCTCGCGACGCCCGCGCTCTGCCCTCTGCTGGCCGGCCGGCCGAAGTTGTAGTAGTACTCCGCGGCGGCGACGGAGCTGCCCCGCGGTGGGGCGTTCAGCGGGTTGTTGCCGTTGCCGCCCGGCCCGGCCAACTGAGCGCTGCGGCCACGCTGCTGCCTCCGCCACTCCTGTGGCGCCGGCTCCCCCATAGCGCCGCCTCCTGGGCGAAACACCATGCCTCGGCCGTCTCGAGAAACGTCGCGAGTCCTGCCGCTGGGCACGCGGGCGCC
The DNA here is from genome assembly GCA_006384855.1 of Tetraselmis striata. Lineage (NCBI taxonomy): Eukaryota > Viridiplantae > Chlorophyta > Chlorodendrophyceae > Chlorodendrales > Chlorodendraceae > Tetraselmis > Tetraselmis striata. The sequence goes on along the minus strand of VCJN01001070.1, from coordinate 111,835 downwards.
TCAGCGGGCCACACTGCGCTGCGACCGACCAACTACCGCCGGCCGGCATGCGGCGTACCCCCTGGCCTGTACTTGGTGTTACTCCGGCATGTCGGCAATCCTTGCTTGACTGTCGTACACTCGGCTCCTCCTCTCACCCCCGAGTCGCAAAGAGAAACGACACTAGTCCAACCACAGGTAACACGGGAAGCTGTGGCTATGGTTGATGTGACACTCCCAAGGATTGCAACCAGGCGAAGAGGAAATTGCGGATGGCCTCCTGCGGGATGTGACGGATCCGCGGCCACCAACAGCAACATGCACTCGCTACAGTACAGGCTGATGTGAATCACAAAAGGCCAGATGACAAATCCACCGATAAACTCGGTACTAGAGACTTCTATAGTTAGGCGGCCGATGAAAAAAAGCCGACTACCTGAAAAAGCGGCCGCCGCTAGCAACCTGCTAAAGTCGAGGCGGGATGGCCGGCGACAGTGGTTTATAGGCTTCTACGGTTTACAACCGCTTACCACTATAAAACCGCTTATAATACCATTATCGCCGTTAATATGATCGTTTTGTTACGGAAATGTAAGGTTCACAATGTGGATCATCCTTAGCAGTGTCCTATCCCGCTTATGGGACTTCTTACGATATCGCGTTGAAAACCGGCCATTCAGCTGCGGCACAGACCCATGCCCACACCGTGGCAAGCACCCACACCGATCGCAGCATCGCTACCACCTACTCCGTAGCTAGATCACCTCCCCCCTAACACCGCCCATGGCCTCTGCGCCGCGCGGTTGCGTAAGATCGCCGGCTGTTGGTCACGTTGCACACACCGGGTATGACCGGACTCGACCGCGCCATGGCGCCATGACCTTTAGCACATGATCACCAGTAGCATGATCACGTTAGCCGCACTAGCTAGGCCCACACGAAGGCTAGAAACCGGTCCCGGAGGCAAGTGCGACCGAGTCAGGCTCGTGGAACGCTCGGCGGAACAACACGGGCGCCGCAAATGGGGTGCAGTGGGTGGGTGGCGGGCCATCGGGGCGGGTGGTCCTTCCAGGTGCAAGCTGGCGACACGCTTTTGGTCGCGTGATGAACGATCGTGCTTTGAGACGTGCGTACATTCACATTGCCAGAGGAAACATACACAAGATTGCCTTACTGCGGGTCATGGACGAGGTCTTGCAGCGGCGGCTTTCCCCCAACTTGTCGGATTCCACCAGCCTCTCGGACTGTCTTGTAATTAGACTGTAGTAATGGCACGTAATCGCGATTTTCCCAGGGAATGGGCGTATCTCCCGTGTAATTGCCACTTTACTGCTAGGCTCAGTAATCGCAATGATGACATGCTGCCCGGCTCACCGCGTTCCATAATATGCTACCAGTAGCCTGCTGTTGTGCCATTCCCATGGTACATTGGACCCACATCGCGCCTTGCACGTGTACCCGTAATCGCTTCGGGTTTCGCCACGCTGTACTTTAACGCCTCACAAGCTCCGTGACGACGCACCGGCCAACGGTACCGTAGGTCTCAAGCTCCCCGCCTAACCCCCATTTAGTCGGAATCTTAACGCAGGTAATAGGTCAGAATCTTAACGCAGCATGTTCGGGTTTCCGGATATATACGCAACTTTCTACTACCATGTGAACTGCCTACTGCCTACCGCGACCGTACCTTGCTGCGCGTTGCTACCCTGTTGCGCGTTGTTACCCGGCTGTTCCCGGCCGCGGCGCGTTGGCGCCCTGCTGCCCCAGGCCGCGCTAGCAAAGGAAATATGGTTTGTGAAATCAACGGACAGGAGTCTATTCAACACTTATCTGCGGTCGAAAAGGATTTGTTATGATCGTTGATTATGATTGATGAGGGTGTTGCACTACCCTGCAGGTACAACCTGAATCACCAGTGCAAGATAGGGGAGGGGACATCATTCCTAAGTAACGTACACAATGACACAAGGACGGAAGCATAACTTTTGGATCAAGGCACCCCTCCCCCACGCCCGACTCCAAACTGGCTACGTAGTGTTGCCATATGCTGCCGAGTTTTGGTATACTCACACATGCAGGTTATTTGTGCATGAGAAGCCCAAGACACGGAGGCATGTGCTGTTCAAGAACAGTACATGGGACGAGCAGTGGGTGCCCACTGATGAGTACGGCAAGCATACCATACTTCGAGACATGCGTGCCGAGGTGGACCAGCATGACAACCACGTGTAAGTTGGGGAAGTGCAGTACTTCTTGGAGGTGACCCACACCGGCCCTTCGGTGCCGGACCTCACCCTCGTTGTGTGCCGACTCGGCACTGGTGTGTGGCAGAGGAAGGCGCCCCTTCGGCCAAACATGCGCAAGGGGCATCACGCCTTCCATGTAGCGCTAAATCGCATCTAGTCTGGTACTCTGATGCTGTCTCTCACCCTACCCCCCGATCATGTATACCGTCAGCAGCCACCTTCTGCGGCAGCAACCCAACCACGGCTGCGGGGATAGCTCAAACCAAGATTGCGAGGGGCCTTGATCACTTGTACCCCCGCCAGGTGAAGCTGCAACGAACACCAGCACTCGTGTATGTATTGTCGGTCAAGTGTATGACCCTCTTGCTCAGAGACTCTTGAACATGCCATCATGCAGGATCTTGCGTCATTGGGTTGCTTGGGCGCCTTTCCTAGAGATAGCCGCTTCGATCTACGCGAAGTTTCTGCATATTCCATGTAGTTTGTGTTTGTCTCCAGGTGTGGGTATGTCGATCCTGTGCTTGTAGGTGCAACAACATTGTGGTCTTGGTGCTCACGCCCTCCGCAGTATACATCACAACGGTATCAATTATTCCTGCACGTTTGTAATAGCCCCGATGATTGGCTGAGGCTGCCTCGCCATTTGGTGGTTATTGGGTCTCCTGCTCTACGAGGTTCAATGGTGCACTGTACATGAGCGCCCCCAGCAAAAAACAATTCCGTGCCCGTAGCAAGCCCGCCAGCAGCAGCATGAACAATCCATTCCTATTCATTTGAGGTCTGCGTGCCGCTATTGCACGAGGCCTGACATGCTTGAGCAGCAAAATATGGCTCCAACTTGAAGCAACTGATTATTCTTAATTTTGCATGCCCGTTGGGGCGATATGAATGGGGTCATTTCATTTCCCTCGACTGCGCGCACCCTTGTGGTCGCGCTTAGAGTGTGCATCTGTGACCTAGGCACATGTCTGGTGTTAGGCAGGGGCGTGCACGATGATGCTAGGCGCGTTCGCTAGTGTTGTGGCTGTGGCGTGGGCTGAGGTACTCGCCGTTCTGACTGCCTTTCAGCGGCATGACCTCAGCGGCCAGCTCGGGCTGGACGGGGCTTGGCGACGCGTGCTTCTTCCCCTTGCCGGAGCACTTCTGAAACCACAGGATGGCCACCGTCACGAGGATACCTCCCGCTAGGATCCTGGAGTTGAGCGGCTTGGCGTAGATAATGAAGCTCATGACCACCTGCAGCACCTTGCGCATGCTCTTGACGATCTCGGTGGAGGTGGCGTCAAAGTGCTGTATCAGCTTCAAGATGAAGGTGACGCTGAGGTAGCCCAGCACCGAGAAGCCGCAGATGTAGGGCGTGGTCTCAGTGTAGATGGAGGAGTGAGCGAGTGCGGGGCCAAACTCGCCCGTGAGCACGGTGACGATGAGAGAGGCAACGCCGCCGAAGAGGCTTGTGTACAGGATGACCTCCGGCTCGGAACTAGGCTTGTCCTTGCGGAAGAACAGCTTCTCCTCGAGGTTGGAGGTGAGCGCGTCGCACACGAGCGCAAAGGAGATGAGCGCCACGCCAATGACGGAGAAGGACGGGGACATCGCCTTGTCTCCCAGCGTGAAGGAGGAGATGCCCGCCACCAGCAGCACGCCCGCGCAGTACTGCTGCCAGGAGTACTTGCGGCGCTGCACTAGCACGCCAAACACCATCACCGGGATGACCTTGCTGGACTTGAAGATGACGCGCGTGGCGTAGTCCAAGTAGTTGAGCGATAAGTTGGTCAGGTACAGGCCCGACATGGTGAGGATGGACACCATCGCATAGTCCTGGATGAAAGAAAGAAAGGGGGGGGGGGGGGGGGGGGGGGGGTTCAGCACCGCCGCCACTCTGATTTGTGTGCCAAACCAAGATGCATGCAGCTACAAGCGTGAGGAGGGCAGGTCCCGGACCTTGATGGAGCTGTTGCGCTTGTTGTCATTAGTGAGCACCCGCTCAGACAGTGCGCAGAAGGTGTACGTGATGTACGTCAGCACTGTCATCCAGCCCCCGTAGGAGAAGCCGGGGATCCTGCGGCAGCGGCGGAGACGGGTCAGCGCTATGGAGCAACGCGTATTGAATCGGCTTAGAGTGTGGCAGGACATGGGCAACGCGTGAGGATGGGGTCAGGATGTGGGTGGGGGCATGCTCTGTCCGCACCTGAACACGCGCTCCTGCAGCGTTGAAAAGCCGATGGCGGACACCAGTGACCTGCACAGGCGGGAAAGGGGCGCCCAAAACGTGTCAGCGGGGTGCTACTGAGAGCTGTCTGCCCCCTCCCTTCCCTGCCGCCCCCCCCCCCCCCCCCTCCCAAAAAAAAACCCTCGGGCTAAGCGGGGGACAAGCGCCGCGACGCACCCCGCGGCCAGCACGCCGAACTGGAACGCCTTGCTCCCCTTGATGGGGATACCCAGGACGCAAGGTGTCCCCGGACCGCTGCTAGGCTGTTGCCCTTCTTTGGACGGTTCCTGCTGCTCCCGACCCGGCGCCGCGCTCAGTCTGCCGCCCTGCGGCAGCATAGTTGTAAAAAAACAGTTAGAGGGGAAGCATCGCCCGGACGCACAGGGTCAGTCTCACGGAGCCAGGCGTGGGACTGAGCATCGCAGGGACCCCTGTCCCCCGATAGAGCTAGGCAGCAGCGGTCCGACAGCGCACCTCGTCACACCGGACCTCGATCATGACGGTCTTCGTCTGTTCCGACATCGGGCGCAAGATATTCCACGAGCGTTCCGACTGCCTCGCAGCGGAGACCAGGTGGATACCGCTTACGAACCGCACCTGCCGGTGCAGGATGGTCAGAAGCACGCGATACGCTGTGCACTCCCCACGTCAGTCCTCGCCGACGTATCCAGTGCCCCGGGTTTGACGTCCGACGAGGGGGAGGAGTTGGGGAGGCTGCAAGCGGCCTCGGTTGTGCCAAGGTGGGAGGTCAAAAGCCGTTCAACGACTGCTCGAGTCGGAAGCCGTAGCCGGTCTCAGGGTACAAAGGTCGTACACAAAAGTAATTGCACAGAAGAATCGGCGCGATAGCAAGCCGGAAAATCAGCGAATGCCGACATGACGGCTCGTCAGCCGCCGTTATTTCCCGCTGTTGTAGTGTCGCGCCGACTGTGCACGTCTGTTGGTCTGTTGCTGAGCTCCCAAATATTTCGCATACTTTCCGTATTGTTTTGCAATTATCATCGTCTTCTCCTCTGTAGCACTCACGTATGGACTGCCATCGCGTATCGCGAGTGTACGTCCGGGTAGGCGGTACGACTACCCGGCGGTAATACGGGTTTTAATACGTCGGTAATACGAGGTAGCAGTATCAATCCTGCCCTCATAATTTACCGGATATAAATGTACCGTACCGCGTCCGTACGGGTAAATGTGTTCCATACTTACTACAGTAGCGGTCGATGATACCTGTGTACTGCTGCATGGGGTATTATAACATAATAGGGGGTTCCCGCGTCAAATTGCAACGCCATATTGCAACGCATAATATACCGCCACGTCGCGCGGTGTCCGAGTCATGATGTAATCGTTACAACTGCTGCGGGTATATACCGGTACCGGCGCCGGCATGCGTCACATCACCCTGCCGCCACCACCCTTCTGGCAGCTCACAATCTTTCGCGCCCCACGCGACTTCACGCGGGTAATCGCTACAACCCTGCACCCTACGTCATGGGCCGTCTAATAGGCAACGCGGCCGAGGTGCACCAGGCCCGGACGGCGCTGTCACGGGCGATTCGGCTACTGTCCATTTCCGCGCCTGAGCCGGAGCTCGCAGCTATATTCCTGCAGCGCACCATTCGGCACCGCCGCCGCCTGCGTCGCCTCATGCGCCCCGTATCCCGAGCCTGGCCGTCCCACCTCAACCGGCTAAACATTGACCTCGCCGTAGAGCGCGTTGACGAGGCGCTCTTTCAAGACACGTACCGGTGCCGCCCTGAGGTATTCGACCAGCTGCTGGAGCACCTGAAGATCCCTGATGTGCTTCGCTGCGAAAGTAGGCAAGGCAAGTTCACAGGAACGACCGGCTTGCTGGTTTTGCTGGCACGGCTAGGAACGGCAGGCGCTGCGCACAGCCTGGGGGCGAAGCTTCGCATGAATCCGAAGCGTATCTCGAAGATATGCACGCACATGGTGAAGTGGCTCACGCAGCGATGGGGCCACGTCGTTATGACCGGTGCGCTCGACAGCAGGCTGCCAGGATACGTGCGTGCCATCCAGCGGAAGTCGGGGGTGATGCTGCCTGTCTTCGGGTTCATCGACTGCACTTTGCGTGGATGTCGTCGTGTGAAATACAGTCAGGAAGCGATATACTCTGGACACAAGAAAAAACACGGTTTGAAATATCAAATTGTTGCTGTGCCAGACGGACTTATCACTTACCTTACAGGTCCTATCCAAGGTCGGCGTGGCGACAGCAGAATTTTAGAGGAGAGCCAGCTGGAGGATGTGCTCCGTGTGGTGCAGCAGCGACCGCCCCGAAGGGAGCTCCTCCGTGTGCGGAGGGCAGTCTTCCTTGAGCGCGTCGTACAGGCGAGCCTCCATAGCTAGCTTCTTGCCGTGTGGGTTGGTGTCGCGCCAGTGCGCAGCAACCTTGGCACGATCCGCGGCGGTCAGCAGCGCCGCGATCCACAGGACGTCCGACTGCCAACGCCGTTTCCACACGTGGGACGCACCCTGAGCGCTCTCCTTCTTTACGTCTGCCGTCTCCTGAGTGGATTCCGCCATGGTGGTGCCGGGTTTTGCTGCGGTGACTGGGGGAGAGGCGGGGAGCTGCGAGCAGTTTTGAAATGGCGCAGGCGCCGGCGGAGTCCCGGCAGGTGGTGACCGGGTACGGGATCCACCCGTACCCGTATCCGCGACTACCCAGATCACGGTCAAACTCAGACGTTGCAGAAGTAGTCGCTCGTTGCAGTTTCAGCCAAAATGCAACGCCGCGAGCGTTGCATTTTGGTGCGTACGCGGGCGTACGGCTGACGTGTACCGCGTATCGTTGCAATATGGCGTTGCAATTTGACGCGGGAACCCCCTAATAAATTGCTTATTTGCTTACTCGTTCGCGGTCATGCTGACGTCACCATAATCACGACGATGAGAACGACTACGACCCGCGGACGCCGCGCAAGATGCGGCAAGATACCACCCGCCTATGGCGTCGGGCCCTCCCTCACATTGCCTTTTTTATTGCACATGTTTCGCACTCTCGAAATGCTTTGCTCCGCGGGTTGGGGCTTGCCCCAACTCGCATTACTCGAATGGGCCGACGCCCAAACGGGTAGGGCGGACCTTTTCAGTGCCGGGTATTTTGATGGCAGTGTTTTAGACGGTGATCCAACAGTGTTGGAAATTCCGTCACTGGCTTTTAATTAGTCTTGCAGAATGCTTCGGCAATTTGCTTGATGACTATAACGGAGCGTCGCCTACCCAGGGCTTTCCGTAACTGGATTGCTGCAGCCCAAACGGCCGTCGTAGAGACGCTGCAAGGGTTTCACTGGTGCCAGTCCTGTCCCGGGGGCGGAAAAAAAACCATCCGCCCAGAGGCGAGACGACACTTGCCAGGCCCTGCGCTGCCCGTCGCGCGCTGACGATGGTTTGAATCTGGAGCCGGGCGACGGCGGTCGGCGGTCGGCGGTCGGCGGGGCATGGCGGGCGACGATACGAGGTTATGCACTGTGTTGGCTAGTCAAGCCCTGGCTAGCCATGCTTTGTCAAACCCTACACCCGACAGTTAAATCACCATCGTCACCATGTCAAGTGACCGTTCGGCGACCCGGCGGTTCCCCTCCCCTATACAAGGGCAACGCTTAGCATTTCTAGTAGTTTCACTTAGAGACCCTAGAGATACCGGCTAACTACCCGTATCCATCAAGAGTGCGTGCGAGGCTGACCGAGGTGTGACCGTTCAGCCGCACGACCATACATATATATAGCCCGGAATTCCGGAACTGTAATCATTCCTTCCTTCTCTGCTTCCAGTTCCTGAGCCATCCCTTTGTCAGGCTATGGGCCCTCTCACTTGGTAGACTTCCTCGACAGCATCGAGTGAACTCCACCGACTTCCTTTGCCTTTCCTTTTGCACTGCCTCGGCCGCTCCAGCTGCTTGCCAACAAGCGCGCCGACCTGAAAAGCAGCTTGAAAACTGATCGACTTTCCTTCCCCCTTTCCTATATTTTGGACACCCGCTTCAACATCCTCGTGTCGACAACGTCTTCAGACGTCGTCTCTACTTTCTGCCACTTCGTGTCTGCCTCAGCCTCAACGTCTTTGGCTTTCTCCTTACTCATCCTCTACAAGCTTGCGGTCGACATCATCTCAGCTTGCCGAAAAGCATATAATTCTGCAACATCACCACCAACCTCTTCCTGTCATCACATTCACTGCCACTGGCAGGACGACTTTCAACCTTTCAACCCATTCTTTTCCCCATAAACATGACTTCGGCAACCTCCGGCGCATCCCCCGCTGTCCTTCTTGAGGAGAGCACCATGCAACGTGTCGAGCCACAGCGCGCTCCCAAACTTGCGGACCGGGCAAGCATTGAAGATTTTATCACATGGCGCAAGTCCTTTACATCTTGGGCTGCCAGAAACGGCCTCGCTGAGGCCCTGGCCGGGGGCAGTGGCTACCTGCGTCAAAATCTTCTCTTCGAGTGCGTGGAGGCAGCCGTTCAACAAAATCCTCTTGCAACTGCGGAGGTCAATTATTGTACCCCTCTTGACAACGATGTCCTCGCTATCGACAACCATCATGGCGCGGCTGCATGGGGAGCGGTGTTAAACATGTTTCAGCAGCACAAGCATAGGCACGTAAAAACGGTACTGGACGGCCTGCGCCGTGGTCAACTCGCACATGAAGACTTAGGCGCCTACCTTTATCGCATGGAGACTGCGCGCCGTACCTTGCGTACAACCCTGGAGGCGGAGCTTACGGACGACGACTTCATGGATCTATATTTTGTTCCCGGTATTCACGAGCGCTATGAGAAACTGCGGGGCGACTTGGAGGAGCTACGGGCAGATGGCATCCACTGCGACTACGCAGCGCTTCGCGGCAAGGTCATGATCAAGGCTCTTCGTGAGGCCGCCAGGCGCCCGTCGTTGTCACCGCACGTTGACCTTATTACTCGCGCTCCTGCTCCCGTCACCCCACCACCAGTGGCAATGTCGGCGTCGCTCCCTACCCAGTCCTACCCCGACCGTGAATGCAGTCGATGTGGTCGTTCCCGTCACACAGCACCGTATTGCTTGCAAACACGGCATGTTAGGGTTACCACCATAACCCTACCTGCATACCTATACCCGCATTCATGTGTACACCCATACCCATACTGTCCACTCACTTATATACTAGCACGCCTATATACATACTGCTCATCCGCCCATACATATAGACTGCGCACATGTTACACGTGATCACGCCCACGTGATCATGCCCTCGTCAGCCATTACGCCCCGATGGCTCCCTGATGACTCCAAGCCTAGATTGCATACCCAAGCCTAATGCCTGCGCATGCGACCGACTGCTGAGCCGATAGTTGTATAAAGCCATGTACACCCCGGTACACTGTAACAATCTCCTTTGCTGCAAACCTTTCCCTTGCCTATGCTAAAGTCCCTCGCCTAAAGCTTACATTGGTTTCGCTGAGCTCTGGTTAAGATCCCCCGTTGCGTTTCCACTGCGCATGCCCGTCCCCCGCCGCGCCTGGCGCTGCTGCCGGTCGCCCCCCCTCCCCGCACCTGCCATCGTGAACGACCAGCCTATCACTGCCGCCGCCGCCGCCGCTAACCAACGAAGTACATATCGACACCGCCCGGTGGCCCGTGTAATCCGGGCCGAGCTGGCCAAACCCACGACCCGCGCCCTAGCCACGGACATCACTACGCATCATCCCGCATCGCCAATGAACGTCACTTCGCCCCCCCCCCCCCCCCCCCCCCCCGGCCGCACGCTCCCCCACGCCGCCACGCATCCCTCTGCCACTAACCCTCAGCGCTGACCGAATATGACGGCATATGCGATGGATGTCGCCGAACGGGCGACTCCGTCAAGAAATGCTCGTCGACGAGCAAGGCACAACAGTGGCACCAGACAATGGCTGCCAGAAGGCAGCTAAGGGTATTACCTAGCTGAACTCGCACCGCCTTCCCGGTTAACGACGGTTTGGGGCCAGCCTAGATTTGATTTCGAATTGAAAACCAATCGATAATCTGTCTGACTGGCCGTATTGTTCCCCATTCCCGAGACTATGCCTGTTGGCTTGCCCCCAGTGAACGAGCTAACTCCTGAGAGCGCGGCCGAGCCCTGCGTGCCGGTGTCTGCGCATGACGGGGCCTCCTCTTCAGGCCCGTTGCCTGTCGAGTCGACACACTCGTTGCCCTCGCACGAGCTGTGCCGGTTCCTGCTAGCATCTGCCTGCTTTGCCATCCCAGCTGACACAGCTGCTGCCACTTGTTATCCGCAATAGCGAAACATGCTGCTACCCGAAAATATTGCCGACGCCCCCCGGCCCTGCACTGACAAAACCCAAACCTGCCTGGCGAACTGCCTGCCCGCCCACCGCCACGGCTTCAGTCATCGTAATGACCCCACGTGAACGCCTATAGTAATTAATTAATAACGACTACTTGCGCCTGACCTAACGAGTACAGGTACTGGTAACGACTACAGTTCGCTGTTCGTTAAATGTTTTTCTTTTGCGTTACCACGGTCTATCTGAGTTTTTGTACATGCGATAGTCAGTCTACTACATCGTTCATCGGTCATACTGTGTTTATTGACCTGCCACATTACGCATATGTTCCATGTATGAAAAGGATTCGTGCGTAGGCACACTTCGTGAGTCATACTAACGACTAAATCACTGCTGATATCCTATATCTATACTCAGCATTATAATAATAATCTACTTATTATTATTAGGACGATTACAGCACGCTATACCACACCCATCCCATAGTTTTCTTCCACCGCTACAGATTCAGAGTTTACGGCTTAACCGCTACAGATAGAGGTAGCGACTATTAACTATATTAACGAGTATTATAGCGCCGCGGATAGCGAATTTAGGTAACTCGGGAACTCCTAGCGCCCCATCTAGTTCAAACCGCCTCATCCCCTATTACCATATCCACGCGTGTTTCGGCCACATACTTACATCGCCACATCTGCCACTAACAACCTGCCTATGCCACCGACCAACTGGGTCGTCGATGCCTACCCGGGTACCTTGCGGATAGCACTGTCGATACGCAGGCGACCACTGCGCACGGCCGCAGCATGCGGTCTGCACACCGCGCACAGCCGCAGCATGCGGTCTGCACACGTCAGGGCTCTTGAGCTAGAGCCTGAAGGTAAGACACATATGCCCGATATTAATATCGCCGTCAGCCCCGCTTTGAAAACCAAAAAAAAAAAAGCTTTCGTAACCTCTACAGGTACCTGTACGTCCAATAATTATATTTACTACTAATCCTTACCAGATAATGCTAAAACACAAATTGCCCGGCCGTCCACACTGGTTTATAAAACTGTTAAAGACTCCGGCGATGCGATACACTGTTTTAACATAAATGCCGCCTGCCCGCAAATATTTAATGATCCTGGTACCGGTAGTCGCTACCGCCTGTATGTACCGCGCCGCTGGGAAATTACGGCGTACAGCCCTATGTTATTATTACTACACGGAAGGCCGCCGCCGCAGCCGTATCAATTATGCCTGTAGCGTCTGAGTCCGGCACATTTCAGTTGCGCATTACTAGATACTGCTGAGCAGAGGTTAAATTCGTCCATACGACTGTTTAACCAAATTTAAGAACAATTTCAACGGTGTTCTCGCGTATCATTTCTGCTCATAATTACCACCTAGCCAATAGCTGAACTACCGGCACCCATATTTCGCTCCCCGGCGGCCGCACTTATATCACTTGTATCCGGCCGAACCCCGCTCTATTTATACCGAGGTGCTATACAGGCCAACACCACGCCTTTTAAGGGATCCCAATGATATGCTCTTACACCATGATTCGCGTGTACCACGCAATGGCCGCACTGTTGCCCAGTAAATTAAATCGCGATTTTTTCGTTGTTACCACCGACTGGTATGCTACTGATGTACTAAAACGAATAAGAACCTTCATACTTAAACATATACACAAGCATGCCAGCCGTTAAATCCCCTTCCAGCAGTACCGCCCCGGCTTCAGCTTCAAAATACCATTGCTCTAAGATACCCGCCTACCACCCGGCAAAACATATTGCCACTCACCTCCTGAATCAGAAAATAATACACACAACGCACTTAAGCGCCCTTTTCGACACAGAATTTGTTGGGTAATCTCTTCCGCCTTATGCTGCACTTATCCTATTTGACCGAGCATGCAATTTATGGTAGCATGCGCATTTGCATTGACTACCGACAGATTGCACATATACATATACATATGCATATACAACTATATATATGTATAACCGCCGAATAATATTCTAGTACCACACGCCACCATGCTCGTAATAGATATGATGTCCGGCTATATTGTATACATTCCACCCTCGACAGAGTTTTGATCTAACACCAACTTGCAATCAAACATATACGGATGCCCGCACAATATCGTTCAAAACTCGGTTCGGTGAGCTTGAATTTCAGACCATGGTATTTGGATTGTCCATAATCCATTGGCAATTCAACGCTTGATGCTGGGTAACGTTGTTTTGCATTCGCATAGCACCGCGTTTATTCTTATCTAGTTTGGCAACGTTTTGGTATTGTGTACCTCGCTCAATGAACACTTCATACACCTGAAAACCACGCTTATTTTGCTTGCCAAACATCGCATACTGATGCAACTGCCTTAACGAACACGAATATTTGGGCCATTACATAGCCAACGAGACACGCGCCCTTCCAAACATTGTTGCCATTCGCAATTGGCTAATATATGCGTATGCATACGCCTTAACCGCTGTCCAAAAGTTTCACGATATAACCATGCCAAATACAGCACCTATGCCCAATAAGAACTTTTTCGCATGAATACGCTTTGACAATATGACGCTTTTTCATACAAAATGGTTCTTAGATCACGCTGAGACCACACTATGCATGCCACTCTCCGGCACCTGCTCGCCCAAGCCGCCGTCACTCACTACCATACCTAGCAAACCACTGACCCCCGCCCGCACCCGCCGCACCCGAACATATTATATTGCAATAAAAGCTCCTAGAATGAGACCGATGCCCGGTCTCGTCGTCCGGATTTACGCCAAGAATAAACAAAACGCGACATTCAACTGCTTGACACAGATCTACTGACACGTTGCCCGATTTTCTCTCATATTTACCATGCACTACTCCCACCTTCAAGTTAATCTAGAATTAACAATCGAGCAATTCGCCACAACTATACCACCGAAACAAACTATGACTATCGTAACCATATTCACATTCACGTAATATAATTCCAGCAACGGGTTATGCTTATAAGTATGCCTGCCCGCCTCGGACAAATTCTGTCTTGATTTGGTCATTCCAGAAGTACTGTACCCACTGCCGGCCACCTTGCTCGATGCCGCACGCCCTACTATTTGGAAAACATATGGTGACCCATTATGCGCAATAGGATCTACCGACAGACTTGCCAACCTGCGAAAGTTTTCATATCAACCCATAGGCTCCGTGTCTCCCGTACACCCACACATGTGCCTCTAGGTAATTATTCCCATGAACTTTGTTTATCAATGGCATGCCGCCCTCTGCGAAATATCTTTGCCGCTACACCCACACGTGTGCACGCATTTACAATACAAGCCCACTTCATCCCTTGCCGTATCCACGTAGACGCTCCTCGGCTTGCCCGTTTTACTTATTTACAATATTTTCCGCCCTAACGACCCTTGTAGCATAATAATGAAAGACCGCAATCCCCGCTTCACCTCGGTTATAACAAAACATTTACCGCTCATGCTCGTTACGTGATAACGCCTGGCAATATACCTTCTCCCTCGTCAGTTTTATTTTATGCGACGATGCCTACCAATCCGCAACTACATGCACTCCGCTTGACGCCCGCTACGGCACAAACCCGCTCACACCCGCTAACTTGTTATACCAACAAGTGGACTCTGCGGATTACATTGACATCGCCAAAATACCATATGCAGAAATACATGACTGAAAGTTAGAACTCGCCAATACCTGTGTATCGAACATACGTAGCATATGCCAAACTCGCCCCGATAAAGTCTGGATGTCAACGTCTCACATATTGCTTCGCAGTCAGCTTGTCAAACCCAGCCTGCCAACTCCTGCCAACTATGCTTGCCTTTTGCCATGGCAATGTCGCACATATTGCTTTGCAGTAAGCTTGCCACAGTCCGCCTGCCAACTCCTGCCAACTCCGCTTGCCTTTTGCTATGCACTGCCATCCCGTATTCCACAATTTCTGGGCGACATATGCTATTTAACCTGACAGGTCGTAGTGATATGCTCCATGATTATGCCCGACACAATCTGCTTGTCCCTGTCGCAATGCTTGCGCACACCGATCACCGTGCCATGTCCGCCGAATACCCCACCCGCTTCCCCTGCGTATCATTCCCATGAGTCTGCTTTTTTTGGGGCCGGGATGGAATGTTAGGGTTACCACCATAACCCTACCTGCATACCTATACCCGCATTCATGCGTACACCCATACCCATACTGTCCACTCACTTATATACTAGCACGCCTATATACATACTGCTCATCCGCCCATACATATAGACTGCGCACATGTTACACGTGATCACGCCCACGTGATCATGCCCTCGTCAGCCATTACGCCCCGATGGCTCCCTGATGACTCCAAGCCTAGATTGCATACCCAAGCCTAATGCCTGCGCATGCGACCGACTGCTGAGCCGATAGTTGTATATAGCCATGTACACCCCGGTACACTGTAACAATCTCCTTTGCTGCAAACCTTTCCCTTGCCTATGCTAAAGTCCCTCGCCTAAAGCTTACACGGCACGTCAACGGCTCCAGGCTCCTTGATTCCCCGCCGGCGGAGAAACCTGCGTGGCTTGCCAGCGGCGGCCTTCGCACTTCAGCGGGAGCACGCCCGAACCCTGTCAAGTCCCAGCCGCCTGTGTTCCCTGGCGGGCGGCCCACTGGCGCTATCGCCAGCGCCCCCCCCCACCGTGGAGTTGCCTGGGGACGGTTTCGTGTGCATGGCTCACGCCCCCGCTTTTCCGCTCTCCCTTCCCATCTGCGACGGATTCAATGTGCCCTCCCCCACCGTCGCCCAGACTACACCGACTGAGCTCCCGCAAGGACAGCGCAGTTACTCCGTCTCGGCCGGCTGTGATGGATTCGATGAGCTGCTCGACGTGATGGATGGAACGCGTGCTGGCGGAGAGGGCGCTGAGTGCGCCACCTATACTGACTGCGGTGACTGCGGTTTCCTCAACGACACCACGACCGCGCGGAGTGGCGGCGTTGGTCTGGCTGGGCGCGGCGGTCAGCACGACACATGTGCCCTACGTGGATCGGCCTCACCCCTCATCGACCACACAAATTGTGGGCGTCACTACTCTCTCTACACTGATGCCCCATCTGCCGCTGGTCCACTCCGGCCACGTGGCCATTCCTCACTTTGCACGCATGCCCTTGACAGCGTATCACTGCCGTTGGAGCGACCCGCCATTGACCATCACTCACCAGTCACGGACCCTGCGACTCCGACTGGCTGCACCGCAACCATGGACATGTGCGCGCCATCCGCATTGGTTTTCACAGCTGCTGCTGCACCCCCCGCCTCCGCCCCGGAGCTTCCGTCCCTTCAGACCGTGGGCCTGGTGCCTCTTCCTCATGCTCTCATTATCAATCACTTCTTTGGGCTGTGCTGCGGCGGGACGCTCTCTCTGCTCGACGGCATGCTGACGGCAGGCTTCGTGGTCACTAGGGTGACACTTTGCGAAATTAGTCCCGTGCGGAGACGTTGGGCTGCGGACCGCCTTCGGATGCTGTTTGCCGAGTACCCGACCCAGCTCCACGAGGACGCCTTTCATGAGGCGTTCTCCTCTACGCCGCAAGACGTGACCTTAATCACTGAGGATGTGCTTGCAGCCATGCCTCCAGTCACCCTGGTCGCTGCGGGGCCCTGCTGTGAGCCCTGGTCTAGTGCTGGCTGCGGTCGCGGGTGGGAGGATATGCGCAGCGGCGTCATGGCAGCCGTCATTCGCATTGTACGGCATCTGGCGGATGCGCAGCCTGCCTCAGTTTCTTACATAATAGAAAATGTGCCGGGAGCGCTGAAGTGTCCGGAGCTTATCCTCTCTCTTGGCGAGCCTCTCATCGTGAACGCGTTGGACTGCGGTTCGTCGGCTGCCCGGCGTACACTCCTGTGGACCATCGCCGCTCCTTATAGCTCTCTCATGGACCACTACGCCGCTCAACGTCACTCGGCTCCGCCACTGGCGTCGGTGCTGTCATCGCACGGCATGTCGCCCGAATGGACATGCATTCGCCCTGACCAACATCACCTCCCTAAACTAGTCGCAACGGCAGGGAGTTATGCCTTTCGTCCTCAGTCGGACGGATCTCCTGGTGCTGGCATGCTGATGCATTTTGGAAAGATGGAGGAACCGGATGCTCTAGTGCGCGCTCTCATCATGGGTTTCCCTAGGAACGCGGTGCTCTGCACATCTATCCCCAACAACGAGTTGTGTGCAGCCCTCGGAGGCTGCGTCGACCGCAACCTCGCGGTCTGGTTCTTCCGGGCCGTGGCGGCCTATCTTTGCACATCTATACCCTGTGCGGCTCTACCCGCGTGTGATGTTCTTCCAAACACCGCACCTCCCAGTCCTCAGCTATTCCTCCTGGACAGCGGCGCATCGTGGCACGTCGCTGGGCGGCGTCGTCGTTTCTATACTTACACGACACTGGCATCCTCGGACCAGTTTCGCCTTGGCGGCCTACGCGCAACAGTTTACGGTGTGCGTACCTTACACGTTATTACTTACACATCTACCGCCGGTCAACCAGTCGTCTCCGTTTTGCGGAATGTACTCCACGCTCCCGGCCTTCTCACCGCCGCTCTTCCGCACGCAGTGGAGTTCCTTTTCAGCCAGAGCGTAGCGCAGTCCTCCGGCGCGACTTTCTACTTCGGCCCCAGCACTTCTACCATGACGCTCCCCTGCGGCGCGGACGTCAATGTGGAACGTATGCACGATGTCGGACTCTACGCGTTGCACGCTGTCGTGACCCCTTCTGCCGATGCGCCCCAAGCTAGTGCTCGCACACTCGCCTCTCCCGTGCCGGTGGCGGCGGCCGCTGTCGGCCGTTCGGGCGGTTTTGCTGGCTCTCGTGCCCAGGCTGCACTCCTCCATGCGCGGATGGGTCACACCCATCATGACGGCATCTTGCGAACCGCCAAACTGGTGCCCAGTCTCCCCTATGTTACCGGTGCCCCATTCTGCGAGGTATGCGCACTCGTCAAGTCCACCGTTGCTGCAGTTCCTCGCACCGTCGGCTCACGTTTCGAGCATGAACCATTCGCCGTACTCAATCTCGACATATGGGGACCTATGGCTCCGTCGCTTCACGGTCGCCGCTGGATGATTGGCGCCAACTGCCGGCGCACGAATGTTCACCTGGCGGGCAGTCTTGTTACGCAGTCCGAGGCCGCAGGTGCCGTGGATCGCTTCTTGGCTTTCGCACGCCGCAAGGGCTTCACTGTCCGTCAGATCCGCGTTGACCGCGCTGCTGTGTTCCTGTGCTCTTCTCTTGAGAAGATCTGCAAAAACGCTAATGTGGATATGCAGACGTGCGACAGCTATAGCCCTCATCATAACGCGCGTGCGGAGCGCCCTTGGCGAACCCTGGCCTGCATTGCCAAATGCTAACTGCTCTATGCCGGCCTACCCCTTAGTTTCTGGGAGCTCTCTTGGTACCATGCAGTCTACATCATTAATCGCAAGTGGAGCGCAGGACCCGCAAATGTCCCGTTGCTCGCTGCTGGTCAAGAGGTAGACCTCTCCGGCCTGCGGGTCTTCGGCTGCCCGGCCTACGTGCACCTCGACCGTACGCTTCGCCGAAAGGCGGACGTGGCCGCATGGAAGGGCATATACGTGGGTCAGTCGCCTAATTCTCCTGGCTGGCAGGTGTATAACCCAACCACCGGCGCGATCTCGGTAACGCGTAGTGCGGTGTTCTGCGAGAGCTGGAGGCAAGGCCACACCTTTCCATTCGGTTCCCAGTCCTTTTCTAGCGAACCCTTGTTGGAGTCACCAAGTGAGGCGGCGACGCTATACCCTCAGTCGCCAGCGCTCTCTGTTGATGACGACGATGACCATGCGCAACCTCCCACATACATTTCCACCGGCATCATACACCCATCTGTGGACCCTGCAATATCGCCTGCCTCTCCGCCTCCCCGCTCCGTGGACAACGACGACCACACCCCCGCACCGCAGCCGGTTCTTCCCCAGCTGCCCTCCTCACTGGCCTCACCTTCGTCAACTCTCCTCTCTGCGGAGACCCCCACGTCGCCCCTGCAACGTGGTTCTTCCCTGCCTCCCACTACCCCGTCCAACGTCAGCCCCCACGCTGTGGCTGATTCTTCCTCTAGCGACGGCGCCGACAACGCTACCGTGGACGTCCGCCAGCTGCCACCACTGCCATCTTCCCCGCCACTGCGTCGCAGCACTCGTATCCGCTCCAGCACCACCGATGATTCCTATGTCTACTATGGGACCACCAAGTCCTCATGCCCGGCTGCCCCGGCTGCAGTCGTGGACTCAGTTTCGCTTCCCTCCACCCTCTCTCAGCACGACATCCCGTGCGACGCCGGTGTGCCAACCGCCCTCTTGGCGTGCGCGATACCTCGACCTGACACCGCGGGCCGGGAATTTCACCCCCGTTCTCCAGCTCCTACCTCCGGCTTTTGCCTTGCAGCCTCAGCACCTCGCCATTCCCCTGGTGGAGATCTACCTCCTGACCCGCTCACTTATGACGAAGCCATGCGCTCCCCCTACGCTGTGGAGTGGCAGGCTGCCGTTGCGGCAGAAAATACTGCCCTTCTCGCTAAACAGACGTGGAAAGTGTGTCCACTCCCCGCTGGGCATAAGGCGCTCGGCACCCGGTATGCCTTTCGGACTAAATTCTTAAAGAATGGGTATGTTGACAAGCGCAAGGCTCGTTTCGTAGTTTTGGGCAACCACCAACGCCCCGGCATCGACTTTGACAGCACCAAGCTGTATGCGCCCGTGGTCTCTTTTGTCTCCATCCGCATACTGCTCGCCCTGGCTGTTTACCTTCGTCGTCGCATCTACAACATGGACGTCACCACTGCGTTTCTCAATGCCAAGGTCACTGAGGAAATTTACATAAAACTTCCCCGCGGCATGGAGGAATTTTCTGAGAGTGGCGAACCTATGGTGGGTCGACTCCTCCGCGCTCTCTACGGCCTCCGCCAGTCACCCGGCCTTTGGTTCACAGAGCTCGACAACTATCTCAAGCGCAATAACTTTCGACAGTGCACATCGGATGGGTGTGTGTATGTACAACTCGTTGGCACCGACGGGGACTTCGCAGCTGTTGCAATCTACGTTGATGACATCATCATCCTCGAGGCCGCGGATCCCGCGTGGTACCC
Organism: Tetraselmis striata; assembly: GCA_006384855.1. NCBI lineage: Eukaryota > Viridiplantae > Chlorophyta > Chlorodendrophyceae > Chlorodendrales > Chlorodendraceae > Tetraselmis > Tetraselmis striata. Next base: position 91,947 of record VCJN01001070.1, on the reverse strand, counting down.
GGCATTCAAGACTCGTTTGCTGGCCGAGTTCGACTGCACCGACGCTGGCCTTTGCACCTGGCTCATGGGGATGGGCCTCGACTGGGACGACGATGACGGGTCCGTTATCCTTCATCAAACTAAATACATTCACGATGTCCTTGCCACCTTCGGCATGACAGACTGCAACCCGCAGAGCCTACCGTGTCGCGTGGACACCCGTCTCTCAGCCACTGCAGGCACTCTCCTACCAGCCGATCAAGTGTCTCTATACAAGCAACTGGTGGGCAGCCTTCTGTGGCTCTCTGTCTGTACCCGCCCGGACATCACTGCGATAGTCACCAAGCTTTGTTCTTACAATCACAAACCCACAGACCAGCATTCGCTGGCAGCTAAGGGCGTGCTTCGCTACCTCGCCGGTTCCGCTACCCTTGGTCTACACTATACCCAGACCACAGCCCAGTCCTTCGTCCCATTGTTCGCAGTTGACTCCGACTGGGCAGGGGATGCCGACGACCGACGCTCCACATCCGGCCATGTCGGTTGTCTCTCTGGGTCCGCTTTCTGTTGGGGCTCCCACAAGCAAGTCACTACCGCTCTCTCTTCATGCGAAGCAGAATATGTCTCCGCGTCTGAAGCTGGACGCGTCATTATGTTCTCTCGCCAGTTTTTGTGCGAGGTTCTCGGACCGACTGCCTTGAAGGACCATCCCGTCACTCTCCAGTCCGACAATGAAGGCTCACTTTGCAACCTGCGTCAACTTTCTGTGGGCCGGAAGTTGCGACATGTCGACATCCGATATCACTACGTTCGTGAATTGGTCGCGTCTGGAGCCATTCACGTGGAGTATGTCCAGTCTGCAGACAATCTTGCCGATATGTTCACCAAGGCTATTCCAAACCCAAGATTCTCCCAGTTGCGGGCCCGCTTCATGCGTGACCACCGTGCCCGTCCCCAACTCCCCTAGACGCTATTTCGTTTTCACCCCGTGTGTTCTCCACCATCAAGCCCCTTCCACAGGTGTTTGGTTTGTGGGGGGGTGTTGGCTAGTCAGGCCCTGGCTAGCCATGCTTTGTCAAACCCTACACCCGACAGTTAAATCACCATCGTCACCATGTCAGGTGACCGTTCGGCGACCCGGCGGTTCCCCTCCCCTATACAAGGGCAACGCTTAGCAGTTCTAGTAGTTTCACTTAGAGACCCTAGAGATACCGGCTAACTACCCGTATCCATCAAGAGTGCGTGCGAGGCTGACCGAGGTGTGACCGTTCAGCCGCACGACCATACATATATATAGCCCGGAATTCCGGAACTGTAATCATTCCTTCCTTCTCTGCTTCCAGTTCCTGAGCCATCCCTTTGTCACACTGCATACAGGTACAAACCGTATATTGTAGTTTCAATCATGCATTCGAGTCTGGTTTTGCCAAAAAGGGTGCGGAGGCTGTTTTACACGGAAAAGCGCCATTTTATGGCTAGGAAGGTTCAGCGAAAGGGGAGGGAATGTCGGAGGAGGAGCCCGCAGGGCGGAGGCGGACAACGGGAGGGCGCTGCCGAAGGCAGCGAGCTTGAAGATGGCAGACGAGCTGCTGGTGGCTGTCCTAAGTGGCTCCCCGGCCGGGAGCCAAGGGCTCGCGGGCGATGGGGCAGCCCGTACCAAAACCCGATGGTAACCGCTTGAAACCACTGAGACCGTACGGGTCGCACTAGGACAGCTATAGTCCGTTAGGAAACCCCATAAACATGTTTAGATCATTTCAATCATGCATTCGAGACTGGTTTTGCCAGTTTACACGCGGTTCGTTTACGACTGCGAGCGTGGACAATCGGCAGGCGTGCCGACCAGACGAAGGCGGAAGATGTCTTGAGTTGCAGAGGGGTCTCGCGCCAAGAGGACCTCGATCGAGGCGCAGGCGCATCAGACGCGGGCGGGAGATGTTGACGCCGGCATGACATAGGCCGGACGTTTCGCGGAATTAAGGCGCCGTCTCCCGACGGCGCCCTATAGCATTGGTTGCGCGCCATGGCGGTAGCGTGCGGCACGAGCCGGAACTGCATGCCGATAGAAGCAACAGGGGTAGCAAAGGCCAAGTTGGCGACGAGCGCCCAGCAAAGCAGCGGCACCGGCACGAGTAGGACGAGTACAGCTGCGCGCACGAGCGCGCGAGCGCGCCGAGTACAGTCAGGTGAAGTACTGGTGCACTGTACCCGACGCGATGGTAACTCGTACCATGTACCTGTAGTGGCGAATGATGCACGTTACGAGGGGTGGACACGCAACAACTCGCGATGACAGCGATGTACTGCTGCTGTCATCACCAGCGGTGGTTGTTTCGCCCCCTTGCGCGAAGAGCGGCGTGTGAAACGCACAACGCTGAGGGGCGCAAGAATGTGGGACCCTGTGTGGTCGTGCCGTACCGGCTCAGGTGTGTCGGGGTCGGTTGTCAGCGACGTCGCAGAAAACCCGCCGACTCGGTTAGCTGTCGCCGTGGGTCTTTCTTCGCGGAGAGCGGTGAGCCGGCCGCCGTTGCTGCACCAGCGACGGCTGCTGACCACTCCACAAAGCGCAGGCTTAGGATGATGCCACGAAACGTACAAGTCGCGTTAGGTGGCGGAGCTGTCCCCCGGCGGGCATATCGTGTTGTCACAGATGCGTTGCCGTGACGTTGGAAGCGGGTTGGCCGGCGTAGAGGCCCTTGTAGCCTGTGCCGGCCCGTAACGATGCCAATGATGTCGGGGCGAGGGTGACGACGAGGCAGCCGCTGCTGCTGCACTAGCGACGGCCGCCCAAGTCCCAAACCCAGAGTTGGCCAAGGGTAGTTACGTACACCACGAGACGCCAGGCACGCCAGGTGGTAGAACTGCCCCCCGGCGGGCATGTGCAGGTTGTCGTGGTCCTTGTGACGACGACGTTGGAGTAGGAGACGTCGGAGACGCATCGGCACGGGCCGCACAAACGCCTCCCACTGCGACCACAGCAAACGTTGTTGAAGCTTCATTGGGGCGAGGGCAACGAGCCCTCTCAAAACACCGGCGCATGAGCGGCGCCACCCCTGTAACATGCCAATTACGCAAGAAATTCCGGAAAACCACAGCATGTAACGACCGTTGATGCCACGGCGGCGCCCTGCTGCGAGGACACGCGGACTGGGTTGCAGTGTCTTGCGGGACAACAAGTGGTCGCCCCGACAACACGGACGTCCTCCTCCGTCCGCGCCGATTTTTTGCGGTGGGAGTAGTTGTCGTCGTTGACAACCGTGACGAGCAGCGGCCATGGTGCCGAGCGAGCGCGTCCACCTCACCTAAACCTCAAGAGTTGACTACTGCGAGAGGTAGGGCGCTCCACTGCGGGAGCCCCGAAGGCTTGTATTGCGACTCGACTTCGGGTGATGAGGTTTAAACCCCCCCAACGGGGACCCCCCAGCTCCAATTCCTTGCCGTGCGCATCGCCACCCGAAAACGTCACAGCTGCAAAGCCATGGAAAAAACGGAAAACGACCTCGGGCGCACGAGTAGGGAAAACCACACTACCGAGTGGCTGTCTGTCGCTGCCTGATGTTGTAACGCATGTGCGTGGCACGACGACTCACTACCGGGTGGATTAACCTCGGTGCGGACTTGTTCAGCCTCAGTGACCCTCGATCGCGCGCACAAGTACTCGAAGCCGCTGCCGAAGGCAGCGAGCTGGAAGATGGCAGACGAGGTGCTGGTGGCTGTCTTAAGTGGCTCCCCGGCCGGGAGCGCAGGGCTCGCGGGCGATGGGGCAGCCCGTACCAAAACCCGATGGTAACCGCTTGAAACCACTGAGACTACGGGTCGCACTAGGACAGCTATAGTCCGTTAGGAAACCCCATAAACACGTTTTGATCATTATTGCAGGTCGTTAATCTATCCTTACAGGAGCTATCGGCAGCAAAAAGCGATCAGCAGCAGGAAATCACTCACAATCCGCGTCACCCGTACTCGTAGCACGTGCACGGATGAAATACAGGCACACACAAGCCCTGGTCAGGAAGCGTGCTGCCAGGTGAGGGGTAACCCCTCACCTGGTACTGCTAGGTATCGGCACAGTCCTGCCCTTGAATGCAGCAGCGCGTAGGACCTATACCACCCGACACACCTTTGATTCGGAGCAGCTCGGGAGCTCGCTCCCGCTACCTTCCAGCCGACGGGCCAGCGACGATGGCCGCGTCAGCCCTGACGGCATGCGGACCAGGCGGGCGAGTCGCCGATCGCGGGCACCGCGGCAGCCCCTCCCTACAGGTAGTTCGCTACAGACCTCCGCGTCGCTGCCCTCGGCGTGTCCCTAACTTCGGCGTATCCCCATATGTGCTGCGCGCGATGGCAGAGCCACCGCGGCTTGGGCTCTGACCAGCGCGTCGGTGCGGCTCTGTGGGCGCAGGCTGGGCGGAGGCTGGTGATTCCATGTGCGAAGAAGAAGCGAAGTAATTCCGGAAAGGCTGCGATGAAGGGGCGGCACAGACAGGACGAGGGGGCTGTGGCGGGGGGCAAAGGAGGGGGTGGGGGTGAGCCCCAGGCGCATAGCAGCGCGGATGCAAATGGGCAGCAGGTGCGAGCACGGTGCCCCCACCCCCCCCCCCCCCCCCCCCCCCCCTCCTCCCCCCTCTCTCCCTCCCCCGGCCTGATGGCTGATTGGGCCCGCTCATGCGCTGGCAGGACGGCGGCAAACCGCAAGCAGTGGACCCCGCAGGAACCGAGACTGCTGAGGGGTTGCCGGAAGTGACGAGGGAACAGGCAACCTCCTCCCCGCACCCGTACCCGTAGCTACACTTCATCACTGTTGGCTCAGCCTGCAGGCTAAGAGTGACTGCAACGGGGTTGGAGGGGTGTGTGGGGGGAGGGGGGGGGGGGGGGGGGTTCACTTTTGCGCGCATACATCCCTGGCATGCGACGACGCCTCCCAGGGTCCCTAAAGAATGATGATCACCGCTGTTACCAGCCCCATTAACTAATAATCAGTATTCCAGTTGGTTTTGAATTGCTATAGTAATATGAATTAATGCTGCAGCACTAAAAACATTGCTCTTGTCTATAGTACTTGGTACTGCAGCATGGGTACTGCGACTCGGCTGCGAAAGGGTAAATACTTGCAGCAACAGGAGTCATCTTGCACTGTAGTGGCGCTGACAGGTGGCCGCGCTGGGCTGGGCGGCGCAGGTGCTGGGCGCATGCACGCGTGTGAGCGGCGCCATGTTTGCGGGCAGCCTGGTGCTGCGGCAGATCGCGGCCGCATCAGGCCCCCGCATGCTGGGCACCAACGCGGAGGACGTGGAGCGGCTGCTGCAGCGTACACCCCCCTCTCCCGCCCTTCCTTCCCCCCTCGCCCGTCCCATTTGCGGCACACACACACACACACATTAGCACATACGCAATAAGGCCGGAACGAATCCCCCCCAGGTATGTGGGCAGCTTGAGCATCAGCTTTATCAGGGGCTCTGTCCTGTTGGACCCTGGAGGGGGCCAGCGCCGCCAGGCAGCCCAGATGCCCCATCCTCTATGACCCACTGTTAAGTCCACGTGCAGCGCCCTGGACAATGGCACTCACTCTCACCCCCCCCCCCCCCCCCCCCCCCGCTTTTCCCCCCTCCTGGAACTCCTGGCGGTTCGCATCGCTCCTCCATAAAGCAGTGCCGTCCTCTATAAACCCGGAGCACGTCGCCGCGGCCATCGCCACCGCCGCCGCCGTGACGGGCGCCCGGACCGCACTGCTGCAGGTCGGCTGCGCCATCCCATGCCATGCGCAGCCAGCTGCCCCGCAACTGCCGCCCACGCGCCTCTGACCGGTGCCGCCACCCGCGGCGCGCTTCCCTGCTCCGCTCCCGTCCGGCTGCGCAGGTCTGGCCGGAGTTTGCCGAAGCCACAGACAGATCAAACGGCCAGGTGCGGTGGAACCCTTCGCTTCAGTTCCTTCTACACGCTTAAGAGTGCCGGCGCACCTGTAAGAACCATCATGGTGGTCCTCAAACTGGGCCTGCTTTCTAGCAACCTACGACTGGCTTTGCTCAGATTCCGCCATCGTTTTTTCTGTATGCGACCTCTGGCAGTCAGGGCAAGTTCCTATTTGCAGTGTTCTTACAACCGCGTCTACACCCATACTGATCGTCAATAAGTAGTGTTTAACGCCCCCCCCCCCCCCCCCCCCCCTCTCCTCTCACCTTCTCTCCCCCGTAGAGAGGAAAAGTATGTTGTATTCTATTAGAATAAAGCACTGTTAATCGGAATATTTATGTATCCTGGAGCAACGCGGCACACCACAACCACACTCTGGGTTACTCTGCGATATGTAGTAGTTGTTATGAAAGGAAAGGGGGGGGGGGGGGGGGGGAGACTAAATTCATCTTGAAGTATGACAGAATACGCCGCAAAAGTTGCGTGAATATTCTGGCTCAATGCTGCGATACATTTGGTTTATTTCTGGACCCGCACTGCCGACCCAATTCGTGTGTGTGTGCGGTAGCACTTCGATTGCAGCCACACACGAAGGGCAATCAAACTTTTTAGGATGCCTGCGTGATGGCTGTTTGTAGCCGCTGTTTATAATCACACTCCCCTGATGGTGGTGGCCAGAATGCGCCGCGCTGGTTGGCGCTGGGCCCCCTGACTGCTGCTACGGCCTGGCTACCCGGTGTGCCATAGGTGCTGCCGCAGCTGCAGCCGGCGGACCTGGCGCTGGTGGCCTTCCTGCCGGGCATCGCAGAGGAGTCGCTCTTCCGCGGCGCGCTCATCCCCGCCCTGCTGCCAGACTGGTGCCACCCTCCCCCCCCCCCCCCCCTTCCGACCCATCCGAACAACCACCCGCAGATTGGTGCTTCGCTCTGTACGCAATCGTGCTGCCTCTACTGATGGAGCGATCTGCTTGAGGGGGTGCAGAGGGCATCCCAACAGCGCCAGTGATCATCGGCGTCCGTCGGCGCGGGGGATTGATTACCCTCCATGCGATTTAAAACGTGTAGGGTTAATCTGGGATCGCACGCAGCTACTGATTGTTTACTCGTACCTGAAGGCCTCAAACGCAGCGGAGGCACTGACAAAAGGTGTGCCGGCCGGCAGGCGCGGCGCGCTGCTCGCCGGCGCTGTGTTCGGGGTTCTGCACAACACCGGAGGCCGCAACTGGGCGTTTTCTGCATGGGCGGCGGCTGTGGGCTCGCTCTACGGGGCGCTGTTCCTCTACACCGAGGCGAGCGCCCGCCCCCCCCCCCCCCCCCCTGCTGTGTCCCCTTTCCATGTGCAGGTGGAACTCCGCATTCCGGTCATCTTGCCATCAGTGCAAACCCCGACGCGGAAGGGGGGGACAAGGGGGTTACACTGTTACCCTTGCGCATTACCCTGACCAGCGCGCAACACTGCAAGCACTGGCATGCTGACTGTCCCCACCCCATGCCGCCACCTCCCGGCCGCCCACCCTGTGCCCCCCACCAACCCCCAGGACGTCACCTCCCCCATGCTGGCACACTCGCTCGCCAACCTGGCGTCCGCGCTGCTGTGGCTGCAGCTGAGACAGGACCGCGCGCGCTGAGGCGCCCCGGTTGTAAATGACTCTAGCTGTGCGGCGTTTCCTTGGTGCCAGGGTGGCACATAGCCCAGCCCCCACTCCGCCCGTTTGCCCTCCTTGCTCACTGGAAGGCGTGCAGCAGAGCAAGCAGAGCGATAGAGATCGTTTTGCAAGACATCTATAGAAGTCGTTGAGGACACCACCAAGGCGATCCGGCACCTCGATCAGCGCAGGGCCGTGAGTCAACTCTATTGCCAGGCAGAACACTCCGCCGCATACAGCCAGCTGCCTGATGTCCTCACAGCTCCGCCTGGCGGCGCAGCTCCGCCTCGCGCTCCTCGGCGGGCTTGATGGCCACCAGCTCGGTGTCGAAGATGAGTGTCGCGGACGCTGCGGCGGCAGGGACAGGGTCGCATTTCGTTAGGTGGGGTTTTGCGAGTTATGCGTTGTGCGAGTATTGTGTGTGTGTGTGTGGGGGGGGGGGGGGGGGGTATCAGCGGCTTCAGTGCTGAGTGCGGGTGGTTGGGTGCATTGCTCACGTGGGATCACTGGCGGCCGGCCCTCCTCGCCATACGCCAAGTGCGGCGGTATCCTCAGCGCGCGCTTCTCCCCCACGCTACAGTTATCACCAGCCGAGCGTGTCAGGTTCGCAGGCCAGAGGTCGTTTCATAATTTTTATAAAGGGGGGGGGGGGGGGGGGGCGCACCACATGCCCAGCAGGCCCTCCTCCCAGCCCGGAATCACGCGGCCAGAGCCCAGCATGAACTGAATTGGCTTGCCTTGGGTGTAGCTGCTGTCGAACTCGCGGCCACTGGTCACGTATCCCTGAGAGTGCAGGGGCGGGGGGGGGGGGGGGGGGGGGGGGGGAGGTTAGTAGCTACTCCCAAGTAGCGGACACTGCAGCAGCAGGTGTGTTGCGGCTTCGAGGGACAGGGCACGGGGGTGGGGTCGCATTCACGCTCTTCTTCCAGCGTTAGCAGGGAAGCGGATCATGGGGGGGGAAGGGAGGGGGTGGGGGGGGGGGGGGGGGGGGGGGGGGGGTTGCTCACGTTGTAGTGCACCGCGATTGTGTCGCCCGCCTACGTCTTCACCTCGCACTCCTCCGGCATGTACGTCACGCCCACGTTCAGCTCCGTCACGTCCGGGTGGACCTGCTCGACGGCGGCGTTGGGGTCGAACACCGGCGCCTTTCGCTTCTTCCGCGTCACGCCCTCGACGAGCGCAGGCAGCAACAGCAGCAGCAGTGCCGCCGGCGGGGACAGTTGCCGCCGACGGCGGAGCCCGCTGCTGGGTGACGCCGGCGCCATCCCTGTCACAGCCACAGCTGCGACGACCAACGCAGGGCTCGCAGCTCCGGGCGCGTGGTACGAGAGATGACAATGCTGGGCAATGGGAAAGTTGCGGCGGCTTGGCTCCTCCTTCGCATACAATACGTTCGGGAAGTTGTGCGAAGGTGAGCGGTGCTTGACTGCTTGCCGCTACATGGATAACGGCGGCATCAGGCGCGCGATTTCACGTGCGCGATGAAGCCGCCCGCGCCCCGCGCACTGTCCGCGATAGCGCGACTGCTAAATCCGGTCGCAGTAGTCTCTAAACCGGTAGCTAGCTACTATCTCGCGGCGCCAGCAGCCGAGCGTAGATAGTATCTCATAGCTGATCTTTTACATCAGAGCTTCAACATATGCGCACTACAAACAGAACTAACAGCAACTATGAAAGGTTGCCAGCAAAAGAGAGACATAAGCCTGATGAAACCAAGGTCGAGCAAGAGGCCAGGGAGCCAAGAACCAAGGGAGAGCCAAGGGAACCACGAAGTCGCCAAGCTACCACGAACCAAAGGGACCACAGCCCCGGGGTAGGCCATCAGCCGTGGCGAGGAAGCTTGCAGCCAATGACTCGGGTCATAGCAACACATATATATGCCGACGAGCGACGCGACGCAGGCGCTGGAGCACCATGACGTGCCGCGCGCGCGGCCGCGACCCCGCCAAGAACGTTGTCTGCATGTGCCTTGTTGATGAGCAAGGAGAAACGGCGGCGCCACGACGCAGACAAGAGCTGGCCGATTTTTTTGGCCAGTGGGTGTGTGGCTAACTTTTGCGAGGCAGCTCCACCAAGAAGACCACAGCATGCGGCGGGGCCAGCTAGCCGAACTCGGAAACGGCGAAAGGAACAAAGCGAAGCTTATGCCGGCGGCGTTTCGGACACCCTCGTCATACTTCTGGATTTTGTGGCGCTCTGCAGCCCGCAATGTAGTCGTTGGATCAGAGCTTGACACGCCGATGATGGGGGCAATAATGGTGGTATCGACAGCAACCGTGTTCCCGCGGATACCACCATTGATACCCAAAAAGCCCAAGTAACATCGGCCGGCCGGCCGTCGCTGCCCTTCGGAAGAGAAACAAGCACCGAGCGAGCGACGGGTCCGTGAGGATCTGGTGTGACACCCACGCCCAGGGCGCGCGGACTTCACGTCGTGGCAAACGTCGGAAAGGCCATGTGCCGCCCACTCGCTCGTGTATGTGCGGCGTGATTGGAGTCGCCCCCATAGCTACGTGCCACGTGATCATCGTACGCGATCGCCCAAGCTGAAGGAGTGAATTCCACGCTAACTTCCTCATAACGGGCCAGCATGCCTTGTACCGAGAAGGAGCAAAAAGCACAAGGGCAGGGTTCGCCAAGGGAGAGGTCGGACAAGAGCCGCCGGAAAGGCCAAATGGGCGGCAAGCGGCGACGCGGAACATGGAATCGTAGTACTCATGGGAACGCTCACGGACTTCACCAAGGCGACCCTCACTTGGAGGATCAGTCACTAGGAACGCTGTCCCAGCGCGTAAGAGGCGGCCCCGCAAGCGGTTACTGTCAGTATTTCATGGTCGTCGGGATGGACGGGGTCCATAGTCGCTAGGTCATGCACTTGATGACGGACGACGAGGGGTGGGTGGACGACGATATGACGATATGACGAGTGCGGCGCGAGGAGTCGTGGCGCCGTATACTCGTACAATTCTGGTAGCGCGAATTCCATTTTATCAGGACGATGCGATCGTATCGTCCGCCTGGATTAGTCATGTACGCGATGAAATTGTGCTTTTCAATTTCTCAATCAGAATAGAACGGAAAAATAACCGAAGTATCCGGATTTATAGCGACTACATTCTTTCGCGGAACCTACGACTATTTATCCGACCATAATACAGTCGCTATGTATTAATTAATACGAGGTGAGTCTGCGAGTCTGTGAGCCGGTCACTTCGAAGCTCCTTTCCTGTCGGCGCCTTCACATTACATTCGGCCTAGTGCCGCTATTGGAGTGGCCCGGGATTGTGTGCTGGGGAGAGCGTCCCTACTGCGTGGAGCGGCGGCTGGCTGGTGGCGATGCCTGGTCGGAGGCTACCATGGCGGTTCCCGCCTCTGTTGGCCCGTAGCTGGATTTCCTTCTGGATTTCCTTCTGGATTTCTGTGTGGATTTCTTGAATGTTGCGTCTAGCTCATGTAATTAATTACATGAGCTAGCAGCAGAAGGCGATATCGGAAATCACCAAAATAAAAGGCAATCAGAAAGGTCCTCTACAGCGACTGCGGGGTGGAAGCAGTAACATGTAATCATGTAATCAGTCTGTGAGCCGGTGCTGTCTCTGGCTGTCTGTCTGTCTGTCTGTCTGTCTGTAGTCGTCTTTCGGCGGAACGGTTTCGCAAAGGTTGTTAGATCCAAAATGTATCCGTTGTGGCTTCCGTGAAAATTCCTCGCAGGCCAAAATAGCCGTCGCACTTGCCTGTACAGCAGTGTTGCCGGGGCGGCGTTTACAGCAGGGCGGAATCAAATAACTCGCCAGTCGTAACGGTCGACCGACTGGCGACCCTCGTCATCCTCGAGTCGACAAGCCGTGCACTATGCGGGTCCCAGATTCAGCTCACCCAGACGCAAAGAGTGCTCTCCCTCATTTTTAAGGCTCTCCCATCAACTTTGCCAATTGTTAAAGGTATGACTCCGTGTCTGGGAAGGACAGACAGCGAGCGGCCTTGCGTTTAGGTCGCGGAGCGGCGTGTGTGACTCAGCGCAAGTTATGCTTTTTGACTGACAGGGACTGCATCCCGACTTCCCCATTCGACCCTGTACCTGCGCCGACGTAATCCCTAAGCACAGGAGCCTGGACCAGCTAGTCTTGTCTATCGCTGTATATCGGCGGGCTGACATGCAACGCGGCGTGGTGGTACAGGGCGTGGTGGTACAGGCTGTGCGAGATGTACGGCGTGGGGCGCACGGAGGTGCGGACACCCGGCGGGCACTACTTCGACGCGATGGCGCCCGCAGTAAGACGCCCCGCCCCGCCCCGCCTCGGTAGCCTTGGCGTCATTGAAGCAGCACGCAGCGCTGAGGATGGTGGAACGGATACGTCGACGAGGTTCATGCGCTCGAAAGCGACTTTCGCTGATGCGGTCCGGTCTTCTGAGGATGCGCCCCCGCCCCCCCCCCCCCCCCCCCCCCCGCCTTCCCACCATCGCAGAACCGCTTTGAGCCACCGAAAGCGAGCCTAGCCTACGATCCCCAAGGTGCGCCGCTGAGCCGCTTGGTTCAGAGGCTGCCGCATAGTCTACGTAGCGTGTGCACGGGCCGGGCAGCCTTGTGCGCCTCGTTTATTTTGCGCCCAACGATTTTTTTCCACAGGGCGAATGCACTACGGACTGGATGAGCTGGAACCACGCGTATCTCAGAGGTACTACACGCCACTGTATTTCTCGCGCATTTGATAGAGCCCAAACAGCAATGGAAAAGACGTGAGGTCGGCATGCGCTGGTGTTGCGTGGCAGGGAGCACTTCGAGATGCAAAAGCACGAGCACAACATGAAGCTGCAGGAACAGGACCTGCAGCCAAGCGCAGCTAAGAAGGTGCTGATTAAAGCCCAGAGGGCTGCTAGGCGCTGGCTTAGGCATTGTCTCGCGGGTTGCATGCATATGAGGACATGGCATACCACGTCATGTCTTGGCATGTCATGTGGAATACCTTCAGGAGAGTCATTGGCATGCCTATCGGTTTGTCTTGGTGAGAGCCACGCGTTGAGGATGTTGACCTCCAGATGTGCATGCGCAGTCATTGCGGGAGTCCTATGAGCGGAATCTGCGGTTGGAGGCGGAGAAGTTTGAGCAGCGTGTGGAGCAGGTGAGGACCCGCACACGCACCCGGACCCCCACCCAAGTCAAGCCACATCCGCCACCATCTCCTCTGCCCGCATCCCAGAAAACCCTACCCACCCACGGGTAGCCAGAGAGTCCCGAACGTGGCCCCATGTCGTTGCGACTGCCAGGTGCGGAGCAGTCACGTCGGCACCAACCACCATCTGTACCGCATGTCGGAGGACAACCCGCTGAGGTTGCAGTCGGCTGCGGACGCCGCCCTTCCTGTCAGCAACGACCAAGCCGGTGAGTTGCGTGCGACATGCACTCCCCAGCATGTGCAAACATAAGGTTGAAAGCTTGTTTGCCCGAGTGCATCTGGCCCGATGTCGGCATGTCCTGGGACGGCGTCGCTTTCGCTGATCATTGGCTGTGTTGGCCGGTACCAGATGTCGTGGTCCCCAGGCCCCGTGGGAGGGTCAATGCGCACACGCCCTCCAGCGAGTCCGCCATGCTTGGGGGCACCATCACGGGCGACAATGACAACGCGGAGCTGCGGCGCTATCAGGTGACGGCAGCTGCCTGTCAGCAGTTGATGTATTGACCGCTTTGCCGTGTGGGCAGTCCCTGATGCGCTTCGCGCCGGGGTTGTGTGCGGCAGGCCCGCCAGCAGCAGGCGCGCGCGCTCTACGAGGCGTGCAAGCAGCAGGTGGGGCCGACTACCACTAACTGGCAACTCTCACGACGGCAGTCTGGTAGTGAGGTGTAGTGTCATAGCCGGCGCTTTTTCGGGTAGACTGGGGCATGTCTGGAGCCGCCCGGAGGCCGTGCGATCGACGGCCCGCTGATATCAGGATAGTAATGACGGTGTACATCAACAGATAGCTTGCAGTCGTGACATGCGTCGTCAGACGGACAGCGCAGGCGAGAGGGCAGAGAGCCTCAGAGGGCGGATGTTGACACACACCGTACCAATTGTGTCCCCAGGCTGGAAAATATATTGTATTGCAGCATTGAGTTGATATATCCGTGTTTTATTCTGATGTATGTCAAGATAGATATAGTTTGATTCCCTCTCTTGGTGGTGGGGGGGGGGGGGGGGGCGAAAACAGTAGTATGCCGCGAAGCCAAGGTCTGATCACGGGTAGATATGGTCTGCGCTGTGTGCTGACCCGCGGGCGGCGTGCAACCCACAGGAGGTGGCGGAGCTCCACGTCTACACTGAGAATCCGCACGGCTTGACGGTATGCACGTGCTTCCCTGCAAGCGGTGTAGCGCCGCGGTGTAGCGCCGCGCTGCTTGGCGCTAGACATTTCTGATGGTCGGGGGCCTCGTGACAACAGTGGGTGAGACTCCGTTGCTGTCTTCACTGCTCTGACGGCGGTTTTGTTGCGCTGGGCTGGGCCCAACTCTTGTTGCCCGCAGACCGCCCAGCAGCGCCAGTACCGTGAGCAGGGCTTCCGGGTGCGGGGACTGGGGTACGGAGAGGAGACTTCCGCCAACTCGCTGGACAGGCGCGTGTTGCGCTAAGGCCAGGTCCAGTTACACCCAACTGCGACTCTGCGCGCCTGCCGTGCTCATCCTCTAGGCTGCCCAGTGCCCTGAGTCAGTGCCGTAGACCTTGCATTGCTCCCACTCCCGCCACCGCTCCGGAGAGTGTAATACCATCGACATTTGGCGCTCAGCACGTCGGCGGAGTATGGCCTGCGGCCATAAAATTTCTAGCAGTGTCACTGTGCAGCCTGCCACCCAACCTGGATATGCTACCCGCCTAATACCTCGCCATGTGAGTTATTGCATCGAATATTTATGTTATTGCATATTTTAAGAGACATGGTGTATCAGTCGATCTATAACATAGGTATAACGAATTAATGACATCATATAGGTATAACAAAACTATATGGTGTATCGCCCCAGGCCTTCAATCGCGTACGGGTACTCAATCAGACAGCATCTTCCCATTCGCCGGTTAAAATGTATGGTCAATCTCGAGCCTTGAGCGCAGTGCTCTGCTGGATGTGTTCTCTGAGAATGTCGTCAGGGCCGCAGCCCACGGCCCGACTCACAGACATGCTTCTGGTAGGGCTGCGACGGAGGCATATCGTCGCGGCGCGTCGTCCTATCAACGACATAGCAGCAGCATATCGGCTACCAGATCTTTTTTAATCCCCCCGCCCCCCCTTCCGGCGCGCTCTGCTGCGCTGCTGCAATGAATCAAGACCTTCATACAGCCATTGACGTCAGCATGCCCAGTAGCCACTCGTCGCGTATACTTATTCGCTAAATAAATCCGGATTGGCATCAAATATTTAGTATCAGTACAGCGCGCGCAGTAGTAGCTATATATAGTCCGCCATATTATATATAGCACGGACTATCAGCGCGTGCGCATCCAGCGCAGCGGCAGCGCGCATCAGCAGTAGCATCAAGCAGCAGTAGCTAGGGGTAGCGTTTTAGTTAGTAGTACTAGGCGGACACAGCAGCATGATTCTAGTTACACCGAACCGCAATACTGGATACCATCATCATCTTATTTTTGATATCTATATATGTATATGTATGAAACACGATTCATTTATGTGCTGAATAATTGTATATATTATCATCAAGCAAGGTGCCCGCTACACCAATCCATTAAACTAAGACACTATCTGTACCCTGGAGCACGACTGTGCGACTGTGGCCACTGCGGCGAACACATCATATCCATCCGCGACGCGGCCTGGCTCCCTGCTTGCGGCCGCCCCGCTGATGGCGAGAGATGACGAAACTTTCGATCCTTCTCCGGAGGGAGGCTGTGGTAGGGTCTGCGAAAACGGGTCGCAGGTGTTACCTGGTAGAGGGCGAGCCAGAGGGATGCCACGCAGTACTTGTGGCCAGCTCGCGCTCACTGTGGCCAGCTCGCGCTCACGCTAGTTGTAATACCTCACGTGGAGTGGCTGAAATGAGCGACCTACGCCGGTGCGGTGGCTGAGCACCTACGCCGGATGCGGATCGAAGCCGTGCGTGTTCTAGATGCTTTTCATGGTGTGTACCAGGCGGGCAACATTTGATCTTAGGGCCAGAGTCAGCAAGCCGCACCAGTTCTAGTGCAGCACCAGGTCAGAGTCAGATTGCAGCACCGGGTCCTTGCAGCTTGGTGCGTGCAACGACAAGCTCCCGCCGCCGAGTTTTGGTCTTTAATAGGATGATGGCTAGTTCTCCAGGGGCACTATCCTGAATTGTCATTATTATACCGAAGGTTTCGGCGACTAATGAACCCTGGTAGTGCAGGTTGTCGCAGACCAGCACCAGCGTGCTTGAGGATCGCGGAGCGCTGCCGCCCACCGGCTCCCAAACCACCGCCTTGAGCCTCTGAAACCTTAATGCCCACGCCTCCCTCCACCGCTCGCTATCGAACTCATATACTCTGCGCCGGGGGCGGATTCCTGTGCTTTCTTGGAGGTGCTGAAGTGGGCGAGGACGAATGGCTGCCCTTGACATGAGCGCACATGCTCATTGGCTGCGCAGAGGAGAAATCTGGCATTGCTGGGATGCGCTCGGGGACGAGGCTGCCCCTGGGATGAATTCACCACCCTTTGTGCAGCCAAGCAAGGGCAGCTGACTGTCCTGCAATGGGCGATGAGGCACGGTTGCCGGTGGGACCCTAGGCGTTGTCTAGGAGAGGGCGAGTTTAGAGGATACACTGCCAGCAATAGCGTGGTTGGAGTAGAACACGTGAGCCTGGCTCGCCAACCTATGCTTTATGAGGGGCTCATGGTGTACACCAAGAGAGTCCAACCTCAGCGTGTCACCATGAAGCGTCAGCTGTGCATCGGCCCAGATGTTAAGCTGCTTTAGGAGCCGGGGAACGATTACCTGTTATCCTCTCTGAGCTCCGTCCAATTTGGCAGATTCTGATGTATCTATACAGACGGTGGATAACTTGGCGTTATTTAGCTGGTGGTATGTTATCCTAGCTATTAATATACCAATTTGTCACTGGGCATGCCGTCTCTTTACGCCCTCGAGCGCGCTTCCCCTTACAGCCGAGATGCCCTTGTCAAAGTTATAAATTCTCGATTTGTCTCCAAAAAGGTGGCGCATCACTTGTCAGAGATTGTATCTTGAAAGTACCATAGCCGCAAATCCACCGATCTCCGGCGCTGCCCTCCGCTGATGTACATGCCATGATCAGCCTCCGCAGGCGCCACGTTGGAGTGATAAACTCTATCTGACTGCCAGATGAGAACGTCTCCAGGTCGCAGGTCGCATGCCACGATCCATTGCTGCTGCGGCCCCCATGTCAAGCCTGTTCGGTCACCAGTGAGGCCCTTAAAGGGTGCCGCCTGTGAGGCAATGTCAACGGAGGAAGGCAGGCAGAGGCCGAGGTGGTCGCCGAGCACCGCGTTGAAGGGCACCCAGAAGTTCAGGAACAGGGACCCTCCGCGCGCTCGCAAGTTGGCGACAGCCGTCTCGTCCAGGTCGCGGTGCACAGTACAAGTGTAGCCCTGGGCCTAAGCGAAGGGACAGATGCGCCGGAAGTGTTAGTGCTGCACCATTGAACATGGCCCCACGTTGCACCATCGGTGAATGGACAACGATCGCTTTGCACAAGCTCCCTCTCCCGGGGCATGTGCCACTGCATAGTCGTACACCGGGCGCGGTCACGTATTCTATTCTCTGTACAAAGACAGTGTCACCTTTCACCCACTCCCAGCAGCAACCACCTGAAGGTTCATTGGACTACATTCACTGAAGAAAATGTCTGCTCAAATAACTGAGACTTATTGCGTGATGATGCTGTATGTGCAATTAAACTGTAGGCATGGTATAATATGCGCCTCTGATCCTGACGATGCCGACAATTGGGCGGGGCTATGACTACTGTCCGTCGTGCCACCCCCGAGAGACATACCTTTGGATTGGTAAAGTCCCTGGAGATGACGTTGCCGACCTCATATCGCAGCGGGCGGGTGCCGAACAGCTCCGGTGCCACGTCACGCGCCACCCCATCCAACGTTTCCGCCAGCGACACCAGCGCGGCGTTCTTTTCATCCGTCCCGAGTGGGAAGGCGCCGACGGAGGCGTGCCACTGCAACAGCCGTGGGGATCGCCGCACAACAGCGAGCGCGCTGTCGGGAGCGGACAGCCGCGGCGGCGGGCGTGTCCAGGTGGTGCGCACGGCCCTCAGGCACGTCAGGGCCACTTCGCGCCAGCCACCCGCGAACTCTACGCGGCCGAAGATGCTGTCGGGCCGCGCCGCATCGCCCTCCCTTGCTGGGTCGGGGACCATGTTTGCAGGCAAGAGTCAGGGATGCGTGCCAAGTTGTGTTGCTTTTCTGGCTTTGCCAGATGGCGGCGCACATGTGTGCCGGTACAGTACTCGTTTGAGATACAGGTACCTGTACTCGGGCTGTGAATTACAAAATTGCTTGCGCTAGATAGTCAAAAAATTGATTAATATAATGTAGTATCCGCCCACTCTTTTTGTGGGAAAGTATACAGGGTACTACTTTTCGCGGCGCGGATTTTTATGTATCTGTATCTGAAATCCGCGCGCCGATAAAAGCAGTACACTCTCCCACAAAGATTTAGCCCGACACGAATCTGCATGTGGGCGCATCTGCGCACTAGCATATAGCCGAGCCACGTATAGTCTTTAAATGATAACGAAGCTTAGCTCCCATGACCTTGGTTGCAGCGCACTCTCCGAAACGTCGCGCTGATGCATCATTTTCTGTGGTGCTCTTTTTCCGCTCACAGTGAAAAATCCCGCTTTTCAGCAGAAATTGCATATTGCGATTGCACGCGTTTCAGCTTCATGGGGTTGCGCGCATGCCCCCAAGCTCTTATGCAGGGATAATATGATAGCAAATAAAACAATTGTGGGAGCCGTGGCATCGCAGCCGTGCACGCGCTACTAACCCTACAATTTTGTTAGTGCTCGGAAGGGCCCAAAATTGCAGTCCATTGGTAGCAAAACACACGATACGCTATATGGCCTAAGCTTCACCATGTGGATAGCCCATATATCAAAGTCCTTCCTATGCACTACTGCCACGACGCAGCGCGGAAGGTGTGGGATGAAGAAAGATAGGCATTGTGCCAAAGCACCGATTCATTATTACTGCGAGATCGTAGAAATTTCTACGACGCAATGCGAGCAAAAAATGAATGCCAATTTGGGGAAACGCTATAATGAACAGTTGTTTGTTTACTTGAGACCTTTAGTGGGTTCGAGTCTCAAGCACTATGGGTTGCACCAAGGTTCCCGTTACGGGGCCTCGCATTGGGCTCCAAAGTTCGTTTGAAAACGTGTTTTGGGGCTCGCACACCCCTTAGACGTTAGCAAATGGCAATGTTGAAATCCGCGCGAAAATCCGGGAAACATCATGAGTCTTCAGACTTCTATGAAAACACTTTTGCCACGCGCTTTCCAACGCGACCTCGTACGCCTAAATCCGACACTGCTTCACGAAGATATGCCTCTTGGCACACCTCCCAAAACTGCAATTGCAGCATTTTTTTCCAACACTTACGGCGCCTCTCAGATTCGTGCTGTATTACCCTCTCGCGTAGAGACGCATTTTTTTCAATAAAAAACACGGGGTGGTCGCATGACACCACTATGTCTGCGAATTTGGAAAAATAATGCACCTATACTTGCCAAAACGGTTACTCATATGCATCGAACAATGCTAAAAATGGGGCACTGTTCCAGCTGTTCTACCACTTTATCAAACACATCTGCGCGCCAAAATAACAGCAGTGACAAATTTAAGACGATGCACCCCAGTGGCTATATATTGAGTGTACCTGCGATTTGTTGAATGGCATCCAATAATATTGCCGTATACCCGCGCAACGGTGAATTCCCGTGTATTGTGTGATTTTGGCGGGCGAGACTTTTGTGGGGGGCGTACATGTGGGAAGAGATCATCAGCTATATCTATATGACTGTCTGGCGACGACTGCTACGACCATACAGCAGTGCGGTATCGCTTTTCTATGCAAGATGCTGCACCAAAGGGCATCATTAAGCGCGCCTCTTGCTGCTTCTATTAGAATTCAAGGTGCTTGAGGTACTCGTACGACGTACAGGGCATTACATCACGCCCGGCGCGATGTTCGATTCGGTTCAGCATCAGTAGTGGGTATTAGCCCTAGCACTGCTAAACAGTTAGTATGTGGCCCAAAAAGATTGATATCTTATATGAAGTTGATAGCGCTAGGGCTGCTACTTCTCGCATGTCGCCATATGAACGATCGTAGGGCAGAGAAAAAATTGCCGGGATTAAGCCCCTCCTCCCCTTTGCCCGGGATAGAACTCCCCCCCTCCCGGGTGGCAATTATCACTTGTCTTCATATATGCTGTTCAGGGCAGTACACCGAAGTAATGCCGTGAAATTCGCAGAACCACAATCACTCAGCTAATATACATGAATACAACTTAAATTTTAACGCTTCCCTGCAAGAAGCAGAGGTCTGTCCAATCTATTTTGTGTGCCCGATGAGTTGGCGGGCAATACGCACGTTCCGACTGTCTCAGTGACCATGAATGCTTGCCGACATTGGGATGAAAGCAAGTGCCATAGAGTAGGAAACGGATATATGTAGCCACAGCTCCTGCGACCGATATTATTCCGGGAATGGCGGGAATGCTGTCGTCCTACTGCTTGTGTGTGTTTGTGTGTGTGTGTGTGTGTGTGTGGGGGGGGGGGGGGGTGAGTGTGTGCGCGTCTACGGGTCATATGGAGCTGAGGTTAATTTCTTGTGACAACACCTGTATAGTGACATCCGAATGATGCAGTGACGCCACCGATATAGTGACACCTAGGAGGGTCCTACTAGTCATTTGCAGTACCTAATGCCTTACCCCTATTGTGACACCACCCATGCACTGATACTTATGGGGGGTTTCGGGGTGTCACTGTAAGGGTGTTGTCAGTGCTAGTCGCTTTCCCTGCTCACAACTGCGAAGCACCTTCTCAAGACTACCCGGCCACGAGCCCGGCCCCAGTTCTCCAACACTGCATTTTCTACCCCTGTTACAGTAAGCTCACGGACCCTAGCCATCGCAAACTCATGGCTACAATTAATGGTACGCACCTCTGGTGTTAACATGCGTGTGTGTGGCCGTATGGAGCGGTGAATAGTGATGCTGCATATGTTGCGT
This sequence comes from Tetraselmis striata, assembly GCA_006384855.1. Classification (NCBI taxonomy): domain Eukaryota; kingdom Viridiplantae; phylum Chlorophyta; class Chlorodendrophyceae; order Chlorodendrales; family Chlorodendraceae; genus Tetraselmis; species Tetraselmis striata. The sequence continues at coordinate 71,178 of VCJN01001070.1, read as the reverse complement.
GCGCTCTACCTTATGCATACACATAAACAAACCCCGACAAACGACTTGAAGAACAGTGGAGTCCCATGGTTATCCGCCCCGGGGCTGCCCAAATCCAATCGTTTTCCATCTCAAACCACCTTAATCACAGCTAACAACAGGATGCATCAGCCTTGTGACTAGATCGCGGCTATTTTCAGCTACTGTCTGTTACAATGAAGTGTAAGTACTTTCGGAATGAAATTGACCAGCGCTCATTAGAATAAACCGGTCTCAGTAGGTATAGACGACGCACGTGGCCTAGCATCTGGATACAAGAATAACAGTTACGGCATCACACCAATAAGCTGTCAACATAATTCATAGCACTACTACATTCAATGTTGATCTTTCAGATTAATGCTATCCGCTGACTAAGTGTGCCGAAGTAGAGCATTTCTAAATAAGGTAAGTAGGCCCCATTTCTGGCTGCAGACACGATACATGCTGCACTGATGTCAATTTTGGCCGTCCATGAGATGCATTCAAATGGGTCAGCAGCCGGTGGCCTGTGGTTTCTGCGAGGCCGGCTTGGTATACTGCAATATGCATGCGAGGTCAGATTTTGCTGATACGCATGCTAATACATCTGGCGCTGAGTTAGACTCTGCTCCGGTTGAGTGTGCACCCGCCTGTGTCTCTCAAGCACACTGGCAGCACTTGTGGTGCCATCTATCTCAATGCCCTGCCACGGTTTCGCCGCTTGCGTCTCTCAGCGCTTCCCATGCCTCCACAGCGCCTGGCTCGTAGTTACCATCGGGGCCATGAAGGAGGCAGGTCATGAGCGAGCCGCCGCCATCCCGTAGGAATGACACCTTGTAGATGTCATAGTCCCCCTGCCTGGGCTTGGACTTCACCAGTTTCCCCTCCGACACCTACCAGATACCACCAGCCATCAGGAGAACCTTTTATGAAGGAGAATCCCATTGGAATCCCGTTGTGGCCACGGTGAGAGATTCATGCATCTTTGTTCTCAACTCAAAACATCTAGGTACTCAAAACCGAGACAGGCGGAGCCTTCGTACCCATGACCGCACCTTATCCAGCGCGATGTGCGCCTCGAATCCCCTGTCATCGGTTTTCAGCGTGCAGTACGTCCCCTTGTTTGGAATGTCGTTGTAGGACACCCTGCGCAGGGCAGGCGCTCGGTGACATAGCCGCACCGTACCCAGAGACAAGCGATGTCCTTCTTGACATGCCACTGCTACATCCTTATCAGCCTGCCTGGCTGAGCACTTTTGCAATACGAATGCGCAATATTGTAAACTCGCTGGCCGATGCTCACGCCGTACTAGACTGATGGCACCGCGTGGGGCTGCGCACTGGTCAAACTTCTGTGCGACCTCCAGGATGCCGCCGTCGCCAATACAGATGAAGCGCAGCGGGCCCAGCGCGGATAGACCCTCGATCACGGCCTTTACGCCTTCCCTGCCGGAGGCCTGAGCAAGTACCAAGCGCCGGGCGGCCCCGCGATCGCCACGCAGGGTAGTCCGATGGCCTGCGGTTCCGGGAGCGGCGCGGAGCATTGGCGAGACCCTCGGCCACGCTGCGGCGCCGCTGCGCGTTATCATATTGCGCAATCTCAATACCGATAAGGAATGGATGCAAGCAGTTGCCGCCGGTATGTAGGGACCAGTTGGAGTAGATGAGTAGTGGCAAGAGTTGCCTTCGCCCGGGCGCGGTAGTAGCCGCCCGGGACGATCTCGACTTGTACTCGCTACATGCGGTTGCCGCTGCTGCTGTCGCTGCTGCTGCTGCTGCTGCTGCTGCTGCATTTGTACTGGTACCCAATGCTCCAGGGACGAGATTATACATGACTAGGTACAATGAGTAGGTAGTTGGCCACGTATACATAGAGCGAAAATTATTTACGATAAGCAATATATAAACGCATACAATAGAATATAATCATTACATGTATTATAATTGCGGATACTTCCAGTATTATACATGTGTCGTGTTATGTACACATATGCATGCATATAATATGTATATGTATAGGGTCGCTGATGGATATCGATGGAGGAACATGTAATGTATGCATGTTGATATGAAATAGCCCTACCTGTACATGTATTGTATGAAGGGGGACAGATCAATTATGTTTCGCAACAAACACGCGGGGCGCGTAGGTGGAAGCTGAGTGCGCGAATTCGAGTTTTGCGGTTTACACTCAGTCACAAATTTCTTGGAGCCTCTAGGGGCAACTTAATGAGCTCTGTCATCATCTTTTGGCTTGCTTGGCACGGAAGGCATCAATGGTTGTGGCAGCGGCTGGGCACTGGTAGCTGACGTGCAGCTGATCGTGGCAGCAGCACTCAGACATGGCTCGACACGTTACAGTCATTTGATGATCTGACCCTGAAACAGCTTTCCTGCAGTGGTGAGGTCCGACAATAGTGCAGGCTGGTGGGTTGCACACACTAGAGGGTAAATATTAGTGTATTGCATGATTGCTTTTTCGCTTATGATATGCTCACAGCAAACCCGTTATGGAAACACCATGGGCTACCCCGGACTATTTCTTCACCGCATCGGCCACCCCCCTGACGATGTCATAAATAATAAGGAAGCACCTTTTAAATGCTGTTGCACCTGCCTGCCAGAGTGCAATGGTGCGCGGCGACACGCCCCTGTTGCTAGAGCTGCGCTAGCTTGAGCTCCACCTGCCCCACAACGCCGGAGAGCGGCCAGGTCTGGTGCATGCGGCTCTGCGGCGCCTCCATGAGTTCGCGCAGGTGGATGTGGGCCTCCCCGACCATGTGCTTCAGGCCCATGCTCTTCTTGGCGTAGAGGCGCACGCGGAGGGACAGCGTCCGCAACGGCTGGTAGTGCGGCATGCGAAATGTCTGGCCCCAGGTGACCAGGCTGCCGCCCTGGGCCGCCGTGGGAGACGGCGACTTTGCCTTTGTGCTGCAGCGGTGCTCGCCGAGCTTCAGGTGGATGAACATGTCCTTCAAGCCGGAGCCGAGCAGCCCGCTGGCGCTGTACACCACAACCTCAATCGTGTCTGCGCCAGGACCTGCACTGGGCGTCCCCAGAATGTTCGCGGAACGATTGGACGTGGCGTCGCTGGGGCAGGGACTGGGCACAATGGAGCTGGAAGCTGAGCCGGTCGCGGTGGAGTAGCCGCTGACTGCCGATGGCGCATGCGCTGACTCGATCGAGCGCCGAGCGCTGGCCGACGACGAGCGCTCTGGCATGTCCTCGTACGCCAGCGCCGTTGCAAGCTCGGGGCTGGGGGTGCCCTGCGACCTGACAGCTGCTTCCGGGGAGGAAAAGTGGTTGGATCCCCAGGACAGGTTCTTCTTCGGGCGCGCCTTCTCCTGCAGCCGTTGCAGCGCCGGGAGGAGGAGCCCCTTGTCCTGCTTGGGCGGGCGGTTGGCCTGTGGTTGGGACATGTGCCATTTGTGGGTAGAAGGTCATGCGCGCCCGGTGTCCGCAATTGGGCACATCTCCATACAGCAAGACCCCCCCCCCCCCCCCCCCCGGCAAGAATTAAGCGACCCGGCACTCTGGCAATGTTCTGTGACGTCAACGCACCTCGCTCAATGTGCTCTGGAGGCTGGTCCGCTCGTAGGAGACCTTCTGCAGGTCGGCCTCTAGCGCCTGGGCCTTTTGCTCCGACAGCCGCTGCGCCTCTAGCGCCTGTGCTAGCTGCTGCTCCATCCTCTGAAGCCGGAGCTCCGTCTCCTCTCGCACCCGCGCGTTCCCGGTGCCCGCCACTGAGGTGGAGGGGCTGGACCCCGCCCTCTGAGCTCCCGACATCTCCGCAGCTTCCGCCTCTTGCCGCTCCCGAGGTGCCATGTCCTGGGGTCCATGGGGACAGCATCAGAACAACGATGAGGGCACATACTTGCAAGCCCCAAAACTTGTTGCCCAAGCTGCCACCTATGGACCGTGAGGTGCTGTGCGCTGAAACCTAGATAATGCAGTGTGCTGGCTTGGGCGCTGCAGTCTTGATCGATGGCGTACTTGATATCGGGATAGATGGACCCCGCCTGATGCCTGGCGAATGACGGCGGCTTATCTGTCCTGATACAGTACCGAGGTATGGGCGATCGACGCGTTCAAGACCCTTGACAGGGTTTTCTGGCGCCAATCCCTAGCAGCCAACGAAGCCATACTTCTTCCACTCGCGCGTTGTAGCAGGGAGTGCGTGCTAGTCGTGGGCATGGTGGCGACACGCATCCGGCCCAACAGTTCTAACCTTACGCGGTTCCTGCTCAACCTCCGCGCAGCCACCGTAGAAGAAGCGCAAGATGTGGCCCAACGGGCCAGGCAGCAGCGGCTGCTGGGGTTGCTGCTGCGGCCAGTCGTCGTCGTCATCCCGCTTGCCCGCCGCCGCCGACATTGCAGAGGCGGCGGACACAGGCGTGGGGGGTTTCACCACTACCGAGGGAACCGAGGCTTTCGGTTAGGCGTTGCAACAAGCGCGTGCTAACACCTGGGTTGGGCTTGAGTTTGGATACTCGACAGTGATCACGTCGACTCCTGGCTGGGTGGATCGACGGTGGATCCCTTGGCGATCGGTAGTGACCACTATTTCTCGCGCGCTGACGTACGTCGTACCCCGCCGCTCGACGCCCTACTTAGTTTAATATATGGACTTCAATTTACGACCTACCTACATACTTTACGGTGCTCGAAATTACGGTGTAGTTCAAGCGCGAGTACGAGTACTCGAGTAGCCACAACTGGTTTATTTATAATATCATCCTACCAGGATACTACTGCTACGACGGCCTCTGCTACTACGACCAGTCGATACCTCCCCGTTATTTGCTTGCGTTTCATCGCGAAACGACAAGTACAGGTATGCTGAGATACGACAGCAAATGATGACAGGTTCTAGCGACTGTACTGTGGCCAGCAAGCACGACGAAACGGGGTGAAGGCCGGGCCTATCTAATATAGTCGCCACTCGTAGTAGAGGCCCCTGCCGACTGAATTCAAAAGGTTCCTGCCAGTCCTATCTATGTCCCGAGGGCAAAAAAGAAAACTGGCATGCGGCGAGATATGTGAAGGTCTTCGTCGCGGTTCCGTCGCCCGGCTAAAACTAATGCCCACCTGTCAAGTGTGCCCGTATCGTCCGGGTACTTTTCGTTGCTATCATCAGTCAGGGAGTAGGGAGTTCATCGGCCCTGTCTTCTGCAGACCTTCTCTGGTCAGCAGCGCATCAGAATTCAGAAACAGTCATCCTTGCAGGGATTCACGAAATAGTCGCTATCCGGAGATATGGTTCCGACTGATTCATAAAATCGTTTGTCGAGGTTTCGCGGATAACTATAAATGACTATTTGTATCATTAAATAAGAATGGATTGATTTCGCTCTGAAGACTGGCAGTGCCTGGCCTACCTGCTGCTCCTGCCTCTCCAGTAATGCTCTGAGCTCATCCACCTCACGCTCCATGGCATCGCGCTCGTCCTTATTCTGCTTAGCGGTTGTTTCACGCTCCGCAAGCGCCTCTCCTCTGAGGAACAGCTCCCGCCGTGAGCTCTCCAGCTCCGCAGTAGCTGCCGAAAGCTGCCACAAACGGCACATCGTAGCGGATCAAACGTTGAGTATCGGCCTGGGGCTGTGGGGCTGCAGGCTGCGTAGCAACTACGCCCCACATGTCCTAAACTTGCAGCTGTAGCAAAGTAGTGTCGCCTCTCTGCAGGATGTCCCATTACCTGCTGCTCCTGACTCTGAAGTAGTGCTTTCTGCTCACTCAATTCAAGCACCATGGCTTCATGCTTGTCTTCCATCTGCTTTACAAGCGCTTCACGCTCCGCAAGCGCCTCTTCTCTGAGGGACAGCTCCTGCTGATCGCGCTCCAGCTCCAGTGTAGCTGCCGCAAGCTGCATTGCGATCAAGAGCCTCAAACCTCAGACCTTAAGTATCCACTAGGCACGGCATGCTGCGTAGCAACTGCATGCAGCACGGTTTCGACTCGCGGCGGTAACGAGCAATTGGCGCCTCCCTGCAGGATGTCCTGTACCTGCTGCTCTTGACGTTGAAGCACAGCTCTCATCTCATCCACTTCACGCTGCATGGCAACGTCCTCGCCCTGTGCCTGCTTGGCGATTGTTTCAAGCTCCGCCAACGCTTCTCCTCTACGAGAGAGTTCCTTTTCAGACCGCTCTTGCTCCTGTGTAGCTTCCGAAAGCTGCAACGGGCGGCACGCACAACAACCCTTAGCATCGACGATTTGTGTGCGCCGCTACCACTCCAAATGCTCTGATAACTTCCCTGCACAGACTCAAAACCTGAAGCAAACAGAAAGCATGTCCCCCCCCCCCCCCCCCCCCGCGGAACCGGCGCAGGTTGGCGCCCCAAATGCGCGGATCCCCAAGCAGCAGGGCATGCAATCCGGCGCACCTTCTCCTGCGCCGCTTGCAGCTCCTGCGTCAGACGGGTGAGGCTGGAGGCATCCGAGTCCAGGCGAGCACGCTCCTCGCCAATCACAGCCTGCGCACAGGGAGGCGATGAGCCACTGCATGCCGATGGCAGCGTCGGCAGCAGGGGCAAGAGGAGCGGCTGACACAATGCGACAGGTTTCGAGGTACCTGCAAGCCTTCTAGCTCCTCCTCTCTGGACACCAGACTCTGAGAAAGAGGGGGGGGGGGGGGGGGGGCTATCATGGCTTGACTGTGTCTGCTTTGGCGTGTGGAGAGATGAGCGCGGGATACATGTGGTGTGAGGGCACGGCATCTCAATGGTGAAGCATCAAGGTAGGTCAACCGCGAGTTAGTATTGGTGATGCTAGGACAAGCGGGCATGGTGGGTATAATGTCATCGGCAGGCAGAGGGAGAGCGCCTCACCGCGTTGCGACCGTTGAGCTCGTTCTCGAGCTGCTCGCATTCACGCACTCGTCCGGCCAGCTGCCTCTCGCTGCTTTCGATCGCCTGTGCGCGCTCGTTCAGACGTGCCTCCCTCGCTGCCAAGGTCGCCTCCAGGTCCGAAATGCGCTTCATAACATGTGGCTCCGCTTCAGCCTAGTCCGCAATGGATGCAGGCAAAGAGGCAGCGCCATCAAAGGGCGGCGTGCTACATGACGGCGCAAAGCACTGCGCTGTTTATTGATGCTTAGTCCCCATACAGGCTCCAGCTCCCACCTTGAGCGGCTGCTCCATCAATGCAGCACATTCTCTCAGCTCTTCACGCTGGCGCCGCACGGCTTCTGCAGCCTCATGCGCAGCTGCCTCCTTCTTCCGAAGCATCTCTTGCTTCTGGAGACGGCACCAAAACATCCGGCAACCCATTAAGGTTGGCAACTGGTGTCAGCGTCCAGCGCTTTACAACCGCATCAATACCAGAGGCGATACAGTTTGGGAACTGCGCTTGATGATTCCTTTCATTCGCCATGGGTCTTATCCACGAGTGATCAGATAAGCATTTGTATGAAGCCACCGCTCAGTACAACACCGGCCCTTCTGCCATGCGCAGGCAAGAGTATCATGCCTAGCAACAGCCTGCGTCCTACCTCGGCGATTTCAGCTTCGCTCCTTGCGACTTCCTCCTTGAGTGCCGCCAGCCGGATGTCCTCTGCTTCACTTGCAGCCTGATAAGCCCAACAGTATCGAGTAAGCTTGTGCAGGTAGAGACAGTACACGAAAGCATGGCAATGTGCAAGCATACCATGCGCACCCTTTGCTTGCGGTGTGCCGACTCGGTATCAGCTGCCTTGCGCTGCAATTCAGCCTCCCACTGCTGGAGCTTGGCTTCTAGGGCTTTGAGGTTGCCCAGCGCCGCATTGTCCTCCTCCGTCCACTGCTCGACCTTGTTGGGCGCCTCCAGCACCTGCAGCAGGATGACATGATGTGTAGATTGTCCTGTGTGGTAAAGTGGCCTGGTGTGTTATGGTGGGTGGGTGGGTGGGTGTGCACGGCTGGGGAGATTATTTGCTCTTAATGGCAAGTGGCATGCTCATGTATGAAGATTTCATCTACATGCCCCCACCGGCAGGGCCGTAATGCGATGCATATGTGCAAGGAAAAATCGTGGCGTACATCTTGATCGAGAGATGAGCTTCAGTAGCAAAACTATTCATCCCCCCTGTGCAACTACCCCTGCGCAAGTCGTCCTCACTGCAGGTGAGATGTTGCGTGCATGTCCGGTGCAGTGGCCTCGAATTGAGATCACGTGAAGGGATACGCGTTGATTGGCGACAGCCAATGTTCAGGCATTTTGGGTGACACAAAGGGGTGAAGTGCAGGCGAAGCCTGGATAGGGGGTTTGGAGTGTTTTGGTCGCGCCTCCAGGGCAGCACCCACCACTGGCTGCGGAGCCCGGTTTTGCGGCGGAGCACGGGCATCCTCCTGGTCCTGGACGCAGCCGCCATACAAAAACCGGAGGAAGCTGCCTACCCAGGTAGGCAGTGGCGGCGGCTCGTGCTGGGCGCCTCGTTGTTGCTCCGCCATAAGTCTAGGGATGTGCGCGTGTAGCGCGGGGCTGATGCGCGGCGGCGCCCGGAGAAGGTTGCACGGGCCTCCTTCCCAGCAGTACAGTGGGCTTGCGCAGGGACTAAAAAAGTGAGAGCGAAGCCGCGAGCGCCGTAGGCGGGACAATATTAGCGCCTGGATCCAGATGGGTGCTCTGCGGGCTGTTCTGTCCTTGTGCGATGGCGAGCTGAAGCTGTGCCAGAGAAGCAAGAGGGCAGCGACAGCAACTTTTAACCTTGATGGCAAGCAAGGGTGGTCGAAACACGCGACACTGCCAGCCGCAAACACGGCCTGGACCAGATGCGAGAGCTCGGCGAGAGCTCGGCGGCCTAATCGCGCGACTGTCGACCCCGAACGGATCCCCCCACCAACGTGAAAGGTGGGGGAGGTGAAAACACGAGCGCGCGTTTTGGTAGTAAGGATTAGCAGCACAGCGGGCGAAGGAATAAAATCCGGCTCGGGCGGGGGATGGATTTGAAATGTGCGACGAGCAGTAAGGAAAAAATAATTTCAAATTAATATATGAGATAGCTGCAGAAGGCGATAAGGAAATCACCCGAAAAGGCAACAGGAGACGTCCACTGCAGCAACCCACTGCTGCGAGGTGGAAGCAGCAACAGAAGAGGGTGTGGAATGAGCACGAGCAGACGCATCAGACTTGGCCGTCTGCACTCCGGCAGAGAAAATGCCGCCCAAGGTACCATGCACGCAAGCAGAGTCTCGCTGCAACAGCCCCCGCCGCATGCGCGACAGGTGCTGGCGGAACTCAGTACTAGGCTGGCTGGCGACAAAGTTCCGAAGAGCCTGTACGGACTGACCATGAAGGAAGCATGAAGTCGGTACGGAAGGACCGCGAGGGGAGTTGCGCACAGCAGCAAGCAACACCGCGAAAATGTAGACCCCGTGAACGCGGATTTTCCGAGGATATTATATTACTTACATGAGCTAGCAGCAGAAGGCGATATCGGAAATCACCAAAATAGAAGGCAATCAGAAAGGTCCTCTACAGCGACACCGGGGTGGAAGCAGTAACATGAGAAGACGCATAGTGGGCACGAGCACACGCATCAGACTTGGCCATCTGCACACCGGCAGAGAGAATGCCGCCCAGGGTACCATGCACGCAAGCCGAGACCCGTTGCAACAGCCCCCGCCGTGTGCGCGACAGGTGACAGCGGAACTCAGCAGGTTGGTTGGCGACAAAGTTCCGAAGTGCCTGAACGGATTGACCACGAAGAAAGCAAGAGGTCGGGGCGGAAGGACCGCCAGGGATGTTGCGCACAGCTAACAGCACCGCGAAGATGTAGACCACCGTCAAAGCGGACTTCCCGAGACGGCCGCGGTCCTCAACCACAAAAGGGTAGTACTGGTGAACACCCTCACTCGTCGAAACGGGGTCCGCCTAACCGCGTTTAACGACTACCACGCGCGATTAGTCGCCTGTATATATCGCGCCTAACGTTAGGCGTCACAGTACTTTAAACTTGGCGGTAAGGATGAGTACGGCAGCGGAGCCCTGCATCAAAGTACTATAGCGAGTAGCGGGTACTCGGTAGTCACGAGTGCACAAAGTACGACACGAGTACACGAGTCACTGTACTTTACGGGAATTGCCGCCCTTCATATCTGCTATTAGGCGCGCGCCTCCTCACGAGTACGCGCGGAAGATACCCGCGTGATGACGAGTGATGATGACGAGCAGGCGGGGCAGTAGGGTACTGGTCGATACACAACAAAGGCTGCAAAAATGCATTACACGGTAGTCACGGTTGGTTTTGTGATTTAATAAAGGTGAGGTGTCAGGCTGGATCAGCGGCCAATGAGCGTCGAGCTTCGGGGTGTGGTTAAGCGGACATGGGCGCGCCTACTCCTAGCTGGCAAATTTAACGTCAAGGCACCGGACATTTTCGGATTTATGGCGGAGGGGTCAGAAACTGCGTAAAGTATTAGGGAAATACTAGAAATTTAATTACAATGGGTCTACCACCGCCCCCGGCCCGTGCCCGCCCCCCCTGGCCTGCGGCCGGCTGGCTCCGCTGCCGCCGGCCTCTTCCTGGCGCCGGCTTGTGGTGTTATGCCCGCTGTCGGCTCGGGTGCTGACTGCCCCTTGTTGCCCACAGATACTTCTGCGGGCATGCTATTCATGGCAGCTGCTGCCATCTGCTGCGCCCCGCGGCTAAGGAGCTTGTTTGACGGGGCTGGCATGATGCCGCCGCGCGCTCCCGTTGCGCTTGCTTCCCCTGGCGTCCAGCCTGCATCCTCGCAGTAGCGTCCTGAAGCGCCGGGGATCTAGCCGCACGGGGAACATGAGCTCGTCGAGCGAGCGGGGGAGGGGGGCTGTAGCCGGTAGACAGGTCTTGCACCGGAGCGCCGTTCTGGTCGATTCCGGACTGCGGTAGTGATGAAAGAAAAAACACTAAGTCGCCGACACTCGGGCAGCGACAACATCGGCAGCTACACGATGAGCAGGCAAACCGGCCGGCAAGCGCACCTTTGCACTGGGGATGCAAAGAACCCTTGCTGCGTGCGTCGGCTTCATCGATTTAAGCAAGGCAGCTTGCTCCTCCTCCACGGTCAATTAGGGTGGGCAGACGGGCCGTTCAGCTTGACCAGTCAAAAACGCTCGACGTGTCATCGGCGCTGACTGTCGTGAGGTAGTAGCGCAGGGGCGGGCCGCGCGGGACAGGCGGGGGCTCGCGTGCTCCTCTCGGCAGCATGATATCTTCCCACGACGCGTCATCCGTCCCGGCAGCGTCATGGAAGGTGCTGACGGAGGCCATGGTGGCGCGGGGGCGAGCAGGGCGATATACTCTTCATGCGAAGCGGTCAGCATAAATAGGCGAAGCAGCGAGCGAGAAAGTGCCGAAGAGTGAAAGTGCGCGCGCGGCTGGTGGCTAATCACGTACTTTATATCATTGCATCAGTCTCGAGTGGTAATGGTACCTCGGTACCCGGGGCGTCACAATAACATTATCAATGACACTACGATGCATCTGCTGTTGTATGTAATGCACAACGCGTTTCACCTTAATCTTATTGCTGAACAGATTACATGCATATCAACATACATACCACAAATGACATGAAATTCACAAAAGTACAGATGTGTATAACGGCAAAGATAAATGCAAACTTTTGTGTCAACATCGGTTGACAATACCTGCTCGCGGCGATACCGCAGTACACCGCGGCATCCATACGTAACATTGACCCATGTTGTCAGTATCAGAAAAAATATGTTGTGAGTGTGTAAGGAAAATTAGTGAAGCAGGCATGTGCAAGCATAATGCAGATTGGCCATGTTTCGTAAGAGAGTATTGCTTAACATTACATTTGGAAACCCCAGACCCAACCGACGCCTATATGTATCATGCGCCTGCCATACTACGCAACTGCTCCCGCAACATATGGATATGCTCAATTCACACACGCCACGGTTGCTGCGTATATGCTACTACTGCATGGCATCAACACCGCTATCATCCTTATCGAGGGCGGCGATGTCGTAGGCATGGGAGTGCTTGAAGTAGGAGCACCACCCGTGCCGGGCTGTACTATCAGCATCAGCGCAAAGTGCAGGAAAGCAACAACATGTAAGACGCTTCAGCAATAATACATAACACAGGTGGCCCATCACCTGATCATCTGCCTCGGCACAGCGTCACCAGCGGCCCTTTGCCGCCGCCCCCTGCCGGCAATGATGATGGCCTCTGTCCATGTATATGTGACAAGTCTGCCATGCACAATCCTGGGCGGGAAGACAAGGTCCTGCTATAAGACAGTGTTGATCGGGCCCTCCCACACTCCCGTGCTCATAGGCGTTGATAGCACGCATCTCCAACTGCAAACACAATGGGAGGTGAGGTCATCGCGCTGTTTGTGAGGTGGCGCTCAGCGACAACCAAATAAGTTACCTTGACCTACAAGCTACGGGCAGCTACGGAGGTATTCTTCGCAGCCTTCATGGACATTGCGGCAGCAAAGGACATCACTCCGTGCATGAAGTTGCATGACGGCATTTTCCCGATGGATAAAGTGCATGGCAACCTTGACACACTGAGTGCTCAGTGCATGGAGCACTGCAAACATGGAGATCAAGGAGGGCTCCGCAACGGCAGCAACCAACAGCCCCAGCACCTGCTCAAGTCCGGCAAGGTGATGCTCTCCAGGACTGGCCAAGTCACGCTCATAAATAAATTAAAAAACTCGCTCACCCACCTGTTCAGCCACCCACCCGCCGCTATGAGGACCTCCGTCACCGAAGGCGCTCGTGTATCAGCCCGCCGAGGGCCCATGCTACCCCTGAGTGGCGACCAGCGTCGGTGCCAGCGTGCTCGGCTGTTCGGCAACGTTACTGAGTCCGTCGGCGAGGGCAAATGGATGGTCCGCTGGGACGACGCCCCGGCCGACGTCCGGCCAGGCACTCCGCTGCGAGCAAGCTACTGCTGGTCGCACCCCTCCCTCGGCTGCCTCTACGCCACGAGGTCAAGGGTCTGCCGTCGGCCCTTTCGTGCCGCCCCGCCCTGCCGCTGCTGCTGATGCGAGTGCAGAGCGCTGGGTGGCAGTCGTGGAACGATCGTTACAGGCAGTGTCGTTTCCGACACCGGCACCCCCACCCCCACCGAGATCCCATCCATCCCTGCGACCTCTTCCCCAGCCTCTATCCTAGCGACCCAGCCCCTGCCTGCCGACAACCTTGACATGCCTGCCGAGTCACAAGACAGCCAGCCAGGCGTCGAACTCGCCAAGGAGCTGGGCGATAGCTCCGGGGACGAGGAGGCGCCAGAGCAATATGTCGGCGGCGCCTCACCCGACGACGGCCACGAGGATGCCGCCTGGATCTCCCCCGCTCCTGGCACCACCGTCGTCCTGAAGCAAGGCAGCAAGATTGCAACTTGGTCAGTGTTTAACTTAGACAGCGCTGAGGAGATGGCCAAGATGCGAGACACTACTGCCCAGCGAGAGGCGGCTCGTACCTTGCCAGTTGGGTTGCGAGATGGGCTGCCCATTGGCGTTGGCAGCGTCGACTTGGTTCAGCTCTGGGTTATGATGTACCCATGCGACCTGTCTGCCGACCTGGAGAAGGTCAATGCTGCTGGCCTGCGCCGTTCATCAACACAAAAGCTGATCAGCATGCATGAGTATGTGAGGTTCTGGGAGCTGGTCATCGCCGGCGCGCTGTACTCTCAGCAAGGCAGAAATCTGTGGGCTACCAACATCACGTTTGATGGCCTTCGTGACCAGCCTAACTTCCAGCGCTACATGCCCCTTCACCGTTTCAAGTATATCCGGTCGCTAATCAAGTATGCTAAGGCTGACCTCGACTCTACTGTGAGGGATCCTTGGGCGTGGTTCGCCGTGCTGCAACCGAGTTCAACGCCAACAGCGCGACTATCCTGAACGCCGGGATCCTTGCTACTATGGATGAGAGCATGTCCGCCTACCAGCCCAGGGCAACCAAGCTGGGCGGCCTCCCCAACCTGAGCTTCATCTACCGGAAGCCCAAGCCGCTGGGCACTGAGATGAAGACAGTATGTGACTGCGACACCGGTGTGATGACCTACATCGAGATCCAGGAGGGGAGGGACCCTATGCGTGTGAAGCCGCATGCTGCTGAGCACGGTGTGACTACCGCTTGTGTGATGCGCATGGCTGAGACCTGCACCAGCACCGACTCTACCCTGCTGGGCGATGCGTGGTTCGGGTCTGTGAAGGTATGAACTTCGTCCTTTTATCTCGTGCGTTTATCATGCTGTGATGGGCAAATGCAATTACTAATGTTTCTTACCTGCTATGCCGTCCCCCAGGCCGCTGTCCAGGTGGGCAAGATGGGCCGCCACTTCATCGGCGTCGTCAAGACTGGTCATGGTCTGTTCCCAAAGGCCTTCCTGAAGAGCCACCTGACATCAGCACCGGCAGGCAGCAGGGTTGCTCTCTCAGCGATAGTGGATGGTGTGGATCTCATGGCAGTGGGCTACAAGTACAACATGAGGAAGGTGTTGTTCTTAGTGGCCACAGCTGGTGCCAGCCCCCTGGAGGATGGCAACCCCTACATACAGCGCTGGGCGGACGACTTCGGCAACACCGTCACTCGGAGCATCCCCCGCCCGTATGTGCTGTCCAACTACTTTGAGCGCAGCCCCCGCGTCGACAACCACAACCAGTCGCGCCAGCATGATCTCGCGCTGGAGGAGGCCTGGAATACCCAGGACTGCTGGTTCCGACTCGCGACTACCCTCTGTGGCATCGTCACCACCGACTGCTGGAAGATCACCAAGTTCCACGTCCCGTATGCCCACCCCTACGCCAGCATGACTATCAAGGACTTCTCGGAGCTGATGGCGAAGGCCCTCATTTACAACGGGCTGGATGGCGACCTGGCGCCATCCCGTCCCCCCGGCCACCGCCTCGCCATCGCGCCCAAGCGCTACCTGGACACCACCGACCAGCACACCCCTGGCAACCACGGGCGATACGCGAACGGCCGCAGCAAGCAGTCGAGGGTGCTGCCGTTGCTACCGTGACGAGGGCGAGGAGCACTGGAGCTCGTTCTACTGCGTGCATTGCGGCATCACCTTGTGCATGCCCAGCTCGGTGCACAGCCGGGACTGCTGGGAGCACCACCTCCACTGCGACGAGACCGCCATCCGCCGCATGAAGCACGCCCGCGCCGGCTAGGGCGGCACACCCCAAGTCCGCCGCCCCGGCTACCGCCTGTAGACTCCCATCCCCGTAGTTGACCCGGGCCACTGGCCGCGGGATGGTGTATGAGCTTATATCCTGCCAGTTGAGCTGGCTGATGTGGTGGGCGGGTATGCTCTGTAGGTCCCGCCCGCAGCGCCCTCTTAGCGGGTACCGAGCGCCCTCGCGCGCCCGCCGAGCGCCCTCGCGCGCCCGTGTAGCGGGTACCGCCCAGGTACTCGAGGCGGCGGGGCGAAAAGTGCGCAAGGGACTCATATCACGTACCGTTAGCGTACGGGTACTGCCATGGCAGTCATGGCTCGGCGCGGGTACTCGCGACCACCGCCGGATAGGCGGAGATAAGAGGATATAGGCGCGGTAAGGCGCGGGGTGATACAGAATACAGTAATCGTACAGTAAAATTGAGTACGGATACAGTACAAGTACCGTGTTAGTCGCGGTTAGGCGGACCCCGTTTCGACGAGTGCTGCACTGGGGCGGAAGACGCCCGGTCCGCTGCCAACTTAGCATGCTCCGGCTCAGTCGCCGCGATTCCCGGGATCACCAATCCCGGAATCACGGCGGGGGTCGTTGCTCCAAGTGGGGGTCGTGGAGGACACGCACGTGAAGTCGATCATGTAATCGTACGCCCCCCCCCCCCCCCCCACCCCGCCGCAAGCGTCAGGTCCGACGGCCGCGAGCGGTTCGCTGGGCGCAGCCCACTCGTCTCAAGGGTCAAGTCGTCGGCTCCCGAGCGGTCCCGGTCAAGCACCGCCCCCGCATCAATTGCCACAGATGCCCACAGATTCTTCAAAGCGGCATGCATGCGGTGCTTGTAGTTCGCTACGGGGCATATGGGTAGATGATCCACGATGAAATCCGTAGGTAGCGCTCCGGTTCGAGCCATCCGTAGAGCGAAGCCATAAGGGATCAATACCACACGTGGGGCCATGGCAAGTGACAAGCGCGGAACCTCACAAGACACCCGACCCGTATGATATGAACATAATGTTACTGCTTCCACCTCGCAGTCGCTGTAGAGGACCTTTCTGATTGTGGGTTTTTGTGGTGATTTCCTGATATCGCCTTCTGCTGCTAGCTCATGTAGTCGCTAGTCGCTAATTATCTTTCCGGCTAACGGACGTGAACCCCGGTACACCTATAGTGCACCTTGGTGCACTAAATAGTTAAATAGAATTTCTGAGCAACGGAGGTCGTCCCAACCGTAACCAACGGTCAGGCCTCGTAGCTGACACCCCAAGGCAGCTGGGATATAGTTTTCGCGGCGGGGGTGGGCCAGATACCCACAATGCGCATGCGATGGGCCCAGCAGATCGAGGGCTCCGCCGCCGCCACCACCACCACCTGCCCACCATGCGGCTGCCCCTCGGAACGGCCATTACTGTCCGTTTCGGTGATACAACCGACGCCGCCAAGAAGGTATGGGTTGCTGCCCACCCAGGGGAGCCCGTGGCGGGTGTCACGCTGCGCGGCGTCGTCTGTGGCCACTCTGGCGCGTGGCATCGCGTCACTTTCGCCAAAGATCACCCTGAGATAGAGCGTGAGGTCAGCCTCAAGGCTGCCGCCCTCGTCCCCCCCGCCCCAGCAGCGGCCCCCGAGGAGCACAGGCGGGTGGGTCCGACCACCGTTGACTTGGAGGAGGTGCAGGCGGCCAACCAGCAGCTGCTGGATGCGTTTGCGGACGCCGATGCCGAGCCCGCTGGTGACTCCACCGAACCCGACGAATATCCCGCGGCACCAACCCCTCGCCCCACCCCCACCGAGCTTCCGCCGCCTGACTGGGAACCCGCCTCTTGCTACCGCTGTCAGCGTGAGCAGGCCAGAGCGTACCCCCCACGTTCCGGCCACTACCGCCGCAACCACAGTGAGGCGGCGCAGGCGGACGTGGCATGGCACTTCTGGCAGTGGTTCCCCCTCAGCGCGATGTCGCGCGCCGTCGATGCCATGAACCAGCGCCGCAACACCGAGAAGGGGGGGAGCAGTGTCGTCCCCTTCTCCCTGGCGGAGTTTAAGGTCTTCCTGGCGGTTCTACTCGCGATGACGCTTCACTCGACGGTGTCGCTGGAGGAGCTGTGGGACAAACCTGCAGTGCCCTCCATCAAGGCGATGCCCACCCGCTATGGCTTCGCTGCGCTGATGACACAGCGCCGCTTCAACGAGTGGCGCGCCTACTTTCGCTTCTGGGGCGACCCTGGGGACCTGCCTGACAGTCATTAGAGCCAGACATGCCAGGACTGGGTGATAGAGGAATCAGCAACGCCTCATTATTGCTGTGGCAGGAGCGCGCATCAACTTCGCGTCACTGCAAAAGGAGCATGATGTTCCTGGCAAGCCTGGTGAGCGCTGCATGGTCTATGCCTCCGCCTGGCAGGATACCCAACCCATGCTCCTTGTGCATACATGCTGCAGTGATGCTATCACACCGCCTGTGGAGCGACTGAAGTCCAAGTACAAGGACGGCCGCGTACACAAGTACCGCTACGAGGTGGAGCAACGGGAGAGCCACGCCACCTATCGGCAGCACTTCAACGCGGTGGACATCAACAACAAGCTGAGTGTGGGCCCCCACTATGTTGCCACTGGCTGGGGCCCCCGTAGTGCTGTGCTCCGGTTCTGGCTGTACACCGCTGCAGTGGCCGAATCCAACGCCTACCTGTGCTACACTTCTTTCACCAACAACAAGGACATGACGCGTCATGAGTGGAAGTGCGCCATGGTGGACGCGCTGGTTGCGGAGGGGAGGGCTGAGATGATGGGCTCTGCATCTGGCCTGCACAACACCTCGCCTGTCCCCCGCAGCCGTGCAACTACCCGCAGCTCAAAGAGCTCTCATTGCAGTGCTCCTAGTCCCTTTGATACTGAGTGTTGATATTAATATGCTGATGAGAGCGCTGAACTGCTGTGACTTGTAGCTGCTTTTGCTGCTCTAACAGGCTGCCACAGTGGTACTGCACCTGGGTACATTTAGGATTGCGCTCAGATGGGCAACAGGCTCAAGTGACTGTTGACCATTCATGTCCACACCAACAAAGCATAAAGTACTAGAAAAGTTACATCAAACGTACCAGAACCAAGGTACAACGGTAACTACTAGAGGCCATTTCAGTGGCCAGGATGCCACAGACCGGCTAGGCATGTTGCAAACATGCCCACCAGCCAAGTTGGAGAAACCTAGCCTTTGTAAATCACTTCGTTCTTCTCACCAGCTCCTCACTCGACCTGCAAGGTCGTGTTGCCGTCCTGTGCACTCACACTCACCTGCTGCTGCTTGTCTGTCAGCTGCAGCCGCCTTGTGTCAACATTAACAGGTTATAGGCCTGATCGCGCATGTCCCTGCGCCACTCATCGTTGTTTTCGTCTTCGCTTCCACCTAGGTTTCTCAACCTCTGGGTTTCTCCGCTCGTCTCATCCTCGTCGTCCTCTGGCGTCCTCCGTCACCCCTCGTGGGAATCCTTGCTACCATGTCCCATGCGCGCTTGAAGACCAAGGACTATATATGAGTCCTTTGCTCGTCCTGGTGATTTTGATGCTGCCTCATGGCTGCTGTGGCAGTTTCAGCTTGAGAGTCGTCTCACCAGCGAGGAGGGGTATTCTAATATCTTTGTCGCTGATGACACCACAACCTCTGAGGACTGCCACGCCCAAGTCTTCCGCCTGCTGCTCAACCTGCTTCCTGGCAGGACCGCGGCGACTCACCTCCTGGACGTCAGCTACCGTTACAACACCCGTAAGGGCTACCACGCCCTGCAAGCCCTCAAGGCCGCTTTTGCTCCGCCACCTGAGACCTACATCTCCACCCTTGAGGGCTCCATGTCTACCAAGCAATCTCCTCACGAGGACCTCGAATCGTTCATCGCCCGCCTGATGCTTGCCCGCCTGATGCTTGACAGAGCCGGCACGATTGTCCCTGACGCCAAGCTGATCAACCACTTCCGTGATGGTCTGCGTCAACCTGACTTCAAGTCTGAGTACGACCACCTTCTTCGCAGCAGGCCTGACACCTTCCTTGAGGCAGCGAAGGCTGTCCGTCTCACCTCCCGTGCGCCTGCCGCCGAGTCAACTGCTGCAGCATTCCTGGCCGCGCCGCCCCCGTCGCAGCCGAGCGCCGTGAAGGATGGCAAATTGAGTGAGGCTGATCTCACTGCCCTGGTCGCAAGACTCAAAGAGGAGCTCTCTCCTCCTCAGCCCGGCGCTGAAGATGCAACCATGTCCAAGCTCGCCGCCATGCTGTCTTCCTTGGCGTCCGGCGGCGCTGGCCACTCGTCTACGCAGCCGTCAGACCGTCCCGGCGTCAACAAGCGCCGCTGCTATTACTGTGGCATCCCTGGCCACCCGAAGCGTGACTGCCGAAGCTACGCCCGGGACAAGGCCGCGGGCCGTGTTCACCCTGATCGCAACCCACCTGCAGGAGACGGCCGCGGCCGCCCTGACGCCGCTGGCGACAAGGAGCATGCCCACGTGGCCAAGGAATTTGCTTTTGTGGCGACCTCTCACCTCAACCTGCCCAGCTGCCCCACATCAGCAGAACGTCTGGCGCCCGTCACCACCGACTTCAACGTGATCACCCATTGCACCTTCTGTTGGAGCCGCTCTCACCTGCGCGAGGAGTGCTACAAGCTCCGGGCGGATATTGCGGATGGCAAGCGTCCCATGCTCCCCGAGGCTGATGTGGTGGTTACATCCATCATGCCACTTGCGGAGCCTGCCATGGGTGCTGAGCAGGAGACTGATGAGTCTAAGGCGCCCGCGGAGCCAGTGGAGTCTGCTGCGGCGTGTCATGAGTCTAAGGAGCCCGAGGAGTCAGGCGAGCCTGCCGCGGAGCCTGACGCGCTGGAGGCGTCCGCTGAGGATCCTGACGCCGAGCCCAAGTCACCTCATCGCCGCAACCGCCATCTGCGCCGCCGCCGCAACCATGTTGTGCGCCGCCGCAACCATGCGGCGCGCCAGGCTGCATGCGCCTTCCTACGCATCAGCGAAGGTGATTACGATGCCTCGAGCGACAACAACATGCCAGGCGCGGTGACTGACAGCTCGTCTGGCGGCAGCTGCACACCGTGTGACTGGAGCCCGCCACAGGAGCGCCCTCCCACACATGATGCCGCTGACTACCCGGACGCCGTCCCTCCGTCTACACCGGATGCCATTGATCAACTGATCATGATGACTGCTGTCGACAACCTCTGCGATACCGCCAGCGATGTGGATGTCCATGGTGATGACGGCAATGGCGACAGTGACAGCGAGTGCGAGCATGACGCTCTGGAGCGCGCGTTCCACTTGCGCCTCACTGCGTCTCATCGCCCGGGTGTGTGCTACCCGGCCTACCTCACTCCTACCAAGACCGTTCCCTTCTTCCATCCATGTGGATATACTGCTGCGTTTGCCGCCCAGACGCTGCCGGACATCGCCTCCACACCGCCATTGCCTCACGCCGCCCTTGCCCGCTCGCCGACGCCGTTCCAGCCTCTTCCGTCTGTTACTGATGTCAAGGCCGACCCTGCTGCTTTTACCAAGGGCAAGCCGATTCGGATTTTGTCACTGTGTGCTGGCGCCCTTCACTCCATCGCGGAGGGCCTGGCCGAAGCTGGTGTCACCATTGGCGACATGATCTGCTGCGAGACCGACAAGCACGTGCGCAAGGCCGGCCGGGTGGAGCAGGAGCGCATGCAAGCCCGCCATCCTCATCAGATCCCTGCCAGCGCCATCCACGACTCCTACGGCCGCATCAACCCTGATGTCCAGTCCATCACTGACGACGAACTGGCGTCACTTGGGCATGTCGACCTAGTGATTGCCTCACCGCCCTGCGCCCCGTTCTCAGCCGCCAACCCTCACCGCCTCATGCTCGCCGACCCGCGTGCTGGTGGGCTGTACGGTTCTATTGATGTCGTCAAGCGTCTGGCGTCGATGCAGTCTGGTGGCGTCAACTTCATTCTCGAGAACGTCCCCGGTGCTGCGCGCTGCCATGAGATCGTTGAGGCTATGGGCACGCCAATTCTGGTCCGAGCGCACGAGCTTGGGTCAACAGCCAGACGCGATACAGTGGTATGGAGCAACATCCGTGACATCGATTTCTTTCGCGCTCACTATCAGCAGGCCCAGCGGGCACCGCTGTCTGTTGGGGAACTCCTTACCACACATGGCTTCTCTCCACGGTGGACCGCTCCTTCTCATCTGCAGCATGGCCTCTTCTCGAAGTTCGTCTCCCGCCGGGACAGTTACGCCTACCGCATGACCACCGCCACGACAGACGCACCTGCAGTGCCCGGCAAAAGCATGCTTCTACTCGACGGCGAGCCTGAAACCCCCTGTTTGGACATCGTGGCTGTGAGCACGGGCTTCCCGGCTGACACATTGGACATCCCTGGTCTCTCGCTTGATCAGCGCCGTATGATGCTGGGCGCCTGCATCGATGCCAACATCGGCAGGTGGCTGGCACTTGCCATCGTTAAGGCCAGTGCGTCAGAGGTTGCGCTCCCCAGCATCAAGTCGTTCCCGCAGTCGTGGGTGCTTGACACCGGCGCCACCTCTCACATGGTGGCCAACATCTCTGACTTCGCGGACTACAAGCCCATTTCCCCGCGCTGGATTCACGGACTGTGTGCACGAGCCGTCGGCATCGGCACTGTGCGAACCACCATTCCCGACGACAACGGCACTGCTCAGACAGTCGTTCTTCGCAATGTGTTACACGTGCCAGATCTCGCGTTCCGCTCTGACAACCAGATCTATCGTCTCTTCAGTAGCCGGCAAGCTGAGGAGCAGAATGCCCATCTCCATATCATCATCAACTCCCGCGGCAGCCGCCTCGAAGTGGGCGATACCGTCTTCCCGGTGGAGAGCGTCGACCGCCTGTACGTGCTGCACAGCCGCATTGAGCGGTCTGGACCCCCAGCGGGCATCTCCCTCGTCTCTGCAGTGAAGCAAGACTCCAAGTATCTGTGGCATGCCAGGCTCGGTCACATCCATGAGCGCGCCATGGACGCTCTGCGCGGCACCGCAGGCACGCAGGTTGACTACTCCACGCAGACGCGTCTACCGTTCTGCCACGCCTGCGCCATGATCAAGGCTACTGCAGCCCCGCGACCGCGCACCTGTCATCCTCGACCAGATGCACCATGTCACATGCTGGGCTGCGACTTCTGGGAGAACCCCACCAGATCGCTGCAAGGCAACTCCTACGTGTTTGGAGCTGTTGATTACGCCAGCAGCTGGTGCTGCATTCTATTTGTCCGCTCCCGCGCCGCCGCTGTCGACTGCCTGCGCCGCGTCCTGGCGATCGCCCGCAGCATGGGGCACACCGTCCGTGCCCTACGTCTCGACAACGACAGCGTGTTCCACAGTCGCGCCTTCATCGCTGAGTGTGACGCTCATGCACTGCGACGTGAGTATTCTGCTCCCTACAGCCAGTTTCAGAATGGGCTAATGGAGCGTACCTGGCGCACCTTGTGGACCTGGGGCCGCTGCATGCTGGCCTATGCTGGCCTTCCTACCCCGTACTGGCAGTTTGCCATGGCTACCGCTGCCTACCTGCACAACCGCACCCCTAGGAGCACCGGCGCTGCACCCATGTCCATCGTCGCCGCAGCCGCCCTTGATCTCTCCCATTTGCGCGTCTTCGGCTGTCCAGCGTACGTTCATCAACAGCGCGCTCAACGCATCAAGTCGGACCCCTCTGCTCGCCTCGGCATCTTCGTGGGCTACGACGCTTTGCATGCGGACGACTGCTACCTCGTCTATTTTCCTGATACCAACACCACCGTGGCAACGCGCAACGTCACGTTCAACGAGCATCGGGTCCTGCCGGCTACCCCTTCACCTGCCACTGATGTGTGGCGGCATGCCACACAGGAGGGGATGATGTGGCAGGAAGGGCATGCGTCAACTTCAGGAGGGGCATCTACCTCCGGAGGGGCATCGACCTCAGGAGGGGCATCCCGCCCACTGCGCCGTCCCGACAGTGACAGTGATGCCAGCGACAGCGACGAAGATTTCTTCCCAAACGCCCAGCCTGAGCGAGATGAGACGCCCGAACCGGCCGGAGCCGGTGCCCCGCAGCCACCAGCAGTGACTCCCCAGCCTCCTACTCCTGCCGTCCCTGGTCCAGCACGCCCTACAGTGCCAACCGCCCCGATGTCCAGCGGACCGCCACAGCCTGCCGGCTTGTCCCGATCAAGCCGCCCGCGCATCGACTACCGCAACCCCGTCAGCGCCCGCCACCAGGCATGGAGCAATCGAGATCATGCCCATCTGGCAGGCGAGGCACCCGGCGATCCGCAGACGCACACGGAAGCTCTGACCGGTCCAGATGCACCACACTGGCTGGAGGCGATGTGGGTAGAATACCGATCCCTCATAGCCAGGAAGACGTGGGTACTGGTGACCCTACCATCCGGCTGGAAGGCAGTCAGGTGCAAGTGGGTATTCAAGACCAAGCGCAACGCCGACGGCAGCCTGGCACGCTACAACGCGCGACTGGTGGCCAAGGGCTTCAGCCAAGTGCATGGCATCGACTACAACGACACCTTCGCACCTACCGTGAAGTTCACCACGCTACGCATCATATTTTCCCTGGCAGCCCATTACGGCATGGAGCTCGAGCAGACCGACATCGACTGTGCGTTCCTCTACGCAGACCTGGAGGAGGATATCTACATGACAAAAGCCCCTGAGTTTGAACAGCAAGGCCCCAACGGAGAGGAGCTGGTCTACCACCTGAAGAAGAGCGTCTATGGCCTCAAGCAGGCGCCGCACGACTGGTACCTCAAGCTGCGCGAGCACATGCTGGGGCAGGGATTTGCTCAGCTCAAGACCGACCCCGGCGCCTACATCTACCGATCCGGCAACACCTTCAGCATTGTGGCGATCTACGTGGACGACATCCTGATCTGCAGCAACTGCACCACCTGGGTGGTTCAGTTCAAGCGCAACCTCGCTGACGAGTTCGACATCAAGGACCTGGGAGCCTGCACCTGGATTCTAGGCATGAAGGTGGAGCGCGACCGAGACGCGGGCACCATCAAGATACATCAAGGGAAGTACGTGACCGACCTGCTGGAGCGTTTCAACATGACAGACTGCAACCCTGCTGATATTCCCAGCGTCGGCAACGATGCTCGCGACTCACCTGCGCTAGACGATCCAAGCATTTTCAGGAGCCTCATCGGCGGACTGCTGTACGCCTCCACTGCCACCAGACCTGACATCACTGAGGCCGTCAACCGCCTGTGCAGAGCTATGTCAGCCCCAACTCGCGCACACATGGAAGATGCAAAACATGTTTTGCGCTACCTCAAGAAGTACCCTGATCGAGGCATCACCTTCGGCGGGAGCGACGTGCTGCAGCTAGCTGGATGGTCTGACTCAAACCACGCCACGATGACCAGCCAAGGCAAGGCCACCTGCGGATTCTACTTCACCATCTGCGGAGGAGCAGTGAGCTACAAGTCGCTGTTGCAGCCTATCGTCACCCTATCCACTGCGGAGGCGGAATATGTCGCCATGGCAATCGCCACTCAGGAGGTGATGTTCATCAGGCAGATGTTGCAGGAGCTGGGACTCGCACTTGACGGCCCTACCCCTATCGGAGAGGACAATCAAGCATGCATCGCTATCGCCACCAATGACGTGACATCCAGTCGTACCAAGCACATGGACATCCGCTACCACTTCGTGCGCGAGGCATGCAAGAATGGCGACATCAGTATCCACTACGTGGAAAC
The DNA here is from genome assembly GCA_006384855.1 of Tetraselmis striata. Taxonomy (NCBI): domain Eukaryota; kingdom Viridiplantae; phylum Chlorophyta; class Chlorodendrophyceae; order Chlorodendrales; family Chlorodendraceae; genus Tetraselmis; species Tetraselmis striata. The sequence continues at coordinate 46,307 of VCJN01001070.1, read as the reverse complement.
CATGGAGATGGCCGCCGACATGTTCACCAAGCCTCTACGCAACCCTCTCTTCGCCAAGTTTGCTGCAAAGGTCATGCAGTTCATCGAGGAGGGGTGTTGATATTAATATGCTGATGAGAGCGCTGAACTGCTGTGACTTGTAGCTGCTTTTGCTGCTCTAACAGGCTGCCACAGTGGTACTGCACCTGGGTACATTTAGGATTGCGCTCAGATGGGCAACAGGCTCAAGTGACTGTTGACCATTCATGTCCACACCAACAAAGCATAAAGTACTAGAAAAATTACATCAAACGTACCAGAACCAAGGTACAACGGTAACTACTAGAGGCCATTTCAGTGGCCAGGATGCCACAGACCGGCTAGGCATGTTGCAAACATGCCCACCAGCCAAGTTGGAGAAACCTAGCCTTTGTAAATCACTTCGTTCTTCTCACCAGCTCCTCACTCGACCTGCAAGGTCGTGTTGCCGTCCTGTGCACTCACACTCACCTGCTGCTGCTTGTCTGTCAGCTGCAGCCGCCTTGTGTCAACATTAACACTGAGACAGGTGACGGACCCTCTGGAGTGCCCCGCGCGTTTGATGAGGGCTGGCGCACAAAAGGCACCAAGCGCACAGCTACGATGTACTCCGCTCCCAACCCTGAGAACACCCCCAGCAAGTTCAAGGATGGCAAAGAACGCGCCAAGCGTAGGCAGTGTGTGGAATGCCGCCGCAACCTGGTCCGTAGCATTTGCTCTGACTGCGGCGCCCCTGTGTGCTCATCCCTCTGCACCCGCCCATGCTTCGCCAAGCATGTTGCAGCCCACCTGCAGGCGGATGGATGGGCCAAGATTGGACCCGCCAACCCTCCCACCATCAACACTAACCGTGTACTGGACATGTAAACTCATCCCTCTGTGTAATCCTATCTTTCTGGGCATTGATGGTTATCATTATATGAGTGTCTTGCATTTTCAGAAATATTTTACGTATTTTTTTGCATTTTTCTGTCTTTTGTCGATAATTTATCGGCCGCCGTCGACCCCGACGATGGCCGCCACCCCGCCCACTGTACCAACATCCCATCTTCCATGGCCAATAGGGACCAAAAGGCCCGGGAATCATGGTGGTTTGGGTGCGGCACTCCCCCTGGGTGATAGAGGAATCAGCGCATAAAGTTTTTCGCTGAGATTATCGCCGAAATCTGGCCGATATCCCGATTTTAGGGTTTCCAGATGACGGTCCAGAAACCCTGTTAGGGTTTGTACTCTCTACCGCAGCTAGAGAGATGAGTTAGCATCAACATACTGGAAGGACGAGGAAAAACGATTAAACCTTGAGTGTGATATGGCCGGTCGACGACATGTATCTGTTTAGTGAACCCGGGTACACCAATCTAGCGTTAGCCGGAAAGTTATAAATGAACATAGCGTATTGTGGGTTACATCCGGTGCTTGTTTCCGGATGACCTATCTCTCCGCCGATATGATATTGTACGTGATACGAGAGTACGAGTAGTCGTTGGATCCACGAGTCGTACTGGTACCGCCGTATGTCTCATACAACATATGGTACCACCGTACTCTCGTGGTAAATAAAGCTGCTCCAGGCTAGTGCATTAGTAATTCATTATAATACACACGCAGTAGCCATAAGATCATTTATTCCCGGGTCGCTGGTCGCTACCGCCCACAGGTCGGGCCCTTGTCGCCGGCATTGTGTCGGTCTGGCCAGCTCTGGCGGTTTATGTATGGACGTTAAAGCAACACACTGCCTGTTCCCTACACACCAGTCATGATGCACTCGCAGCCCACAATTATGGGTGGAGCGTTATCTAGTGCCAACTTGCCGGCAATGGATAATTGGACAGAAGGCGTTGAATACAAGAAGTGCCGCTGGCACCCTGGATTGCGTCAACACACAGTAAAGTGCAGTGAAGAATCGTGGAAACGCGCTGTTGCAATTTACTACTGTTACAGAAATCAACACTGCCGCTTCGTGATAATAATACCCATGTATGTGCGCCTGTCGCCATGCCATCTGGCTGCTGATCTAATTACTCTTGCAATCGACATTTCGATTTCGGCAGAAAAAAAAGACAGTGTATATAGGTGGCAGTCCATCAAGGCGTCTCGTGGCTGGTCCGCGTATCATAAACATTTAAAAATAGTAAAATAGAGGTAAACAATAGTCCTGTATTTTAACACACGCACTCCCCCGAATAACAGACATAAACTGGCGGCGTACACACTGACGCAGACTGACATTGCGAAAACTGCCGCTAGGGGACTCCTTTGGTGCCGTGCTCTGAGCCGAGGCGTGTAGTCTTCCCAGGATGACGACCCTTCACTCGCGCCGCAGACGTGCTGATCGCTAGAGAAGGCAATTAGACTTAATGCACCCAAGGACTTTTGATACCCTTGCCCAACAGGCATGACGCAGATGCCTTTGGCGTTCACGGGCGCCTTATTGTATGTGACATAGCGGGCATTTGCAAAGGCACATGTCAATCAACAAAGCCAAGAAGCATCAACTGTGGGTTGGGCGCACGACCACTCTCAGAGATTAGCTCACGGCGGCAGTGAGTTGGGAGGGTGGGCGGCATGCAGCCGTGCATAGCTGGTGCAAAATATGCAGCCTGGCCTTAAAACAATTGGAATTGTACAGGGAGAAAGCGCTGCGCGTAAGCTCAGCACAGGCGCCCCTCCCGGAATCCACCCTCCGTGATTACACGCACCCCCGAGCCGATGCCGCGAATGCAGCACAGGGGCTCAGGTTGGAGGGTCTTTGGCACCGACTTTTCTTGGCTGATCCTTGAGCAGCTCAGTCGTGGAGACCCACTGTCGGCTAAGCGTGTATGAGCCACCTAATCAGGCAGGGAATCGAAGGGGGCGGGGTGGGGGTCATGGCATCTTGATGCTTTGCGGTGATGCTACGAGTTGTCGTACATCCCGTCCTGCAGCCAGATGTCCACCAGCATGTCCACCGCATCCTGCAGTACCCGGCCGGACGCAAAATTCAGCAGCATGGTACCGCAGGGTCATCTTTTTCCTGTGCACCCCTCCTGCATTTAGCACCAGAATATGTTCCGGCTCGGAGGCAGCGTGTGCGCCGGCTGCCCTTCCTGTTGGAGTAATGTGCAGTCGTTTGCCGAGCCTTTTCTTTCTGGCTCGGACGCAGAGCAGGGTCTTACCGGGAGCGCTATTGGGACGGGGAACTCGCGGCCTGGGCTTAGGACGTAGTCCTCGAAGTTGAAGTCCCGCATGCTGCAGCCCGAAAACAGTGGCAAAAGGCATGGGTTCAGGCGCGCACTGCTGCCTACTCATGCCCATGTGTCGAGCCCCGGGCGCGTTCGCGGTTAGCGAATAGGCCGTGCCAGCTACCATAGGGAAGCATAGCTGTATTGCGATGAGATCCTGAAGAGAGGCACCTCCTGGCAAAGGGGGGGGGGGGGGGGGGGGTGCAAGCACCTGGAGGCGGAGAAAGGCAGGTGACGCTTGTACCCGCCCTTGCGCGCCCGCCACGCCTTGCGCCCCTGCTCCCAGGCCTCCGCTGCAAACGGGGCAGACCAAGCCAGGGCAGTCAGTGGCAGGCAAATGTGTCCGATGAGCTGGCAGGGCTAGGGTGAGAGGCTAAAGCAGCGGGAAGCCAGGCCCCAAGGGGGGGGGGGGGGGGGGAGCGCTTACAAGGTGTGAGGTGGTGCGCCTGACCGAAGCTGCTGGCCGCCGCGGAGCCATCGCCGTCCGCCCCCCCCTGCTGCGTTGAGCCGCCCTGAGCGGCCCTGCGGCGGTGCTCCAGCGGGCCGCGGCGCGCGACCTGTGTCGTTCCCGCCGGCGTCGTTCCCGCTGCTTCCGGGGCCGCACCGGCTATTGGCCAGCATCCAGCGGCGGTACTCGCCGTGCACCCGCTGCCGTTCACGCAGCACCTCACCGTCCACCCATGCATCCGCTTCCTCCGAGGGCACTGCGAAACCCTCACCTCCCCAGGGGAAGGGAGACTCGCCCGCTGACACCTCAGCACCCGCCGGCGGAGCAGTCGTCGCCGCGTCGTCGCCGCCTGTCTCGCCGCAGCGCCCCGCGCCCGCGCCGGGCAGCCCCCCGCCCGTTGCCCCCTCCCTCCCTGACGGCTCCACAGCAGTGCTCATCGCACAGGCTGGAAGCCCGCAGCGTAACTAGATATAGTGGTATCCGGCTGTGCACGAAGTACGGCGGCAGGACCGGGAGGAAAGCTGACCTCTTGCTCATCTGGGGCGGGTGAAGGTTTGCCCGTGACTAGCGCTGATGATGGGTTAATTAGTTACATGAGCGAAAAAAAAAGCGAGCAGCAGAAGGGGATATCAGGATGATGATGGGTCGGTTTGGCTTCGCAGCTATAGCTCATGTAACTACATATTCATAGAGGTAACTGCCCGTAAGGGCTACACGGGAATAAAAAGTAAAAGAAAAGTAAAGTTCGCCCCGCGGGACATCGGCCGAAGCCGCCCCAGCACTTGACCTCGTGCGCCAAGTGCAGTCGTAGGTCTGGCATAGCCCGTAGATCATTGCCCCATTCGAACCCCGAGGGGCTAATGCATCAGCCGGAGAAACCGCCCAGGACACACGGGAATAAAGCTCTTGATGCGAGTCTGATGAAGAAAAAGTAATACTACATACGTCAAAAGTAATGAACCGGTGGGTCTTAATCCGTGCGCGGGCTGCACGCCACATGTCGCCAAACTGATTGCCGCCCTGGGCATCTACCCTCATCCTCCGAGCTAGCCGTCCCTAGTACCCGTAGTCACACAATGCATGCGACGCTGAGGGGCCGGCGCCAGAACGCCAGCCACGGCCATAGCCACCGCGCGGCGTGCTACAGCACCCCCACCCACGCACGACCCACCCACGCACGACCGGCCGCGGGGACTACCAAGTCCTCCGCTCAACACAATCCTCGGCCAAAAACAGACCCTCCCGTGGACCCGTCCGCATCTCCACTCAACGACAACGACAACCCATCGCGTCACGGCAGCCCCATGGCGGCAAGTCCCCGGACCGAGGCCGTAGCCTTGCGCCTCGGCAAAAACAAATGGCCCACAAGCGCACACCGGCCGCGTCCAAGACCCCGCCTTATTCATCAGCAAAAAACCCTAGGCCAACGTCTTCTCTCCCGGCCCGCACCCGCACCACAGAGGACCCCTCCGGCCGAGACACCTCCCCCGACGCCGATTCCGCAAAGAGCTCAAGTCGGCAGCCGCCACCATGCTCACCCGACGCTCCCCCCGCACGCACCCCCACAGCCTCGCCACCAATAAGATTGCGGCCCCAGACACGTACGGCCCTCTACACCCCATCACACGCACACCCTCGCCAGATCCCCCTGCGGAGAACGAACATATGGCAGACGACCCACAACCCTCCGGGAAGGATTACCCCGACCTCGAAGAAGAGGAGAAAGAATATGGGAGCGAGTAGGCCATGGACGACGACTCACAAGGGGCTTAAACTCCTCCGCCGCGCCGTCCTACTCCCCAACCTACCTCTCCGCCACCATCGCCCGCACCCCTAGCTACCGTACCAACCCCCAAAACCAACATAACCACCCTAGCGGACCTCTCGCACCCGCGATAACAGGCCCGCCTACCCCCATTTACAACCGCCACTCGACGCGCAATACTTGCTCCTTGCCCGTTGATACCGACGCTACAACTAGCATACCCGCCCAACCAACAACTCCCCCATCTAACAACATCCGCGATGGCGCCCGCTTCGGGATGGGGACCCCCGCGCGATACCTAGAGCGGGCGGGACGCTCCGGCCGCCTTAGTCCGGCTGGGTATCCTCTGCGGCGGTACACACATATGCCTTAGTCGGTATGGACGGTAACACAGCACCGCCCTAGCCAACATGCGTAGCGGGTCGATGCTGCGACTAGCGGACCAACAACCAGCGGACTGCCTTGGGCTCTATGCCGGACTAGACGCGGAAGACGGAGAAGCTGCGAAGCCGGTGGGATACTAGACACGCGGGACAGCCCGAGGCTGCAACGAAAGGAGGCGGGGCTGGAAACAGTAGAGGAGGGCCAGTAGCCGGAGCTGTAATACACGTAGGTATCCGCCCTACTATGGTTTCCAAGCCCTAGGAACAACTCGATCCGGGCGGCAGAGAGCAGCGGATTCGCACGTTGTAGTTCAGTTTCAACTTCAAGCTCAACTTCAAATTCCGTGCCGGCTACACAGCCGGAAACCATTGCTACGCCAAGGAGACCGGCATTGCCGCGTTCCTATAGTACACCCCCTCCTCCTTCCCCCCAACCCCAATTGCGACCATCCTTTGCGGGTTGTGCTGGCTGTGCACTTTGCGCTATCCATGAAGCATGCGAACGTGAGGAACTACCTCGCTCGGCACTACTTCCAGGCAAGGACGCCCAAGCTAGTAGGAAGAAGGGACCATTGCCGAGCAACGACCGACTCGCGAAGGCCCACGACCTTGCATAATTATGAGGCATGGCAAGAGAGGAAGATACTAAAAACCCGGCCAGCGCCCCCCTTCTAACATGGTGCTCAAGGGCGAGGAGGAGGTCTGCGTGGTGACGCCGCACTCGGAAGCCGCAGGTAATTCATCGCGTTTGTTTTTGCACTTGTTCGATTACACATCCATCGCCACGACAAGCAGTCAACACGCATAGTTACCGACTTTCGCAGTTGTTGTATTAGACCCCCGCCGCCAGGTCGTAGAGCGGGAAGTTGATCGTATCGAGTGGTCAGCGCGCTCGCCGGATACGCCATGTCCGGTCGTGATGAAGCGGATCGTGGCGCTAGCGTTGGCGGGCACGGCAATGTCGCTTGAGCCCAACCGCGTTGTGGGCGATCTGAAGCAGTATTATAAGAAGGCGGGCGGCATCATCAAGCACAACACCAACGTGGTCAAAAACCTGGCCGCCACGCAAGACTTCCCCAGCGACAATGTCGACGAGGGTAATAGCCCGGAGCCCCCGGCCAAAAAGGCCAAGCAGCCCACCAAGGCGGCGGCTGGAGTACCGGCCCATGCGGGCCGGGACGGTGCTAGGGGCCTGGGCGGGCGGTGGGCCGTTCGGGACGACGCGGGACAGCCGCCAGGCCGCCATGGCAGTAGTCACTGCCGCCACCCGCAAGCAGGCCCGCCGTGGTACGACCAATAGTGGCGATCTCGGCCGAAACCGGATGTAAATATTTTATTCCGCCCGCCCACTGCGCGGCTCGCCTCCCACCCCACTACCGCGGGCTATCGCGCTATAGCGCTATTGCGAGCCAGGCGATATAAAACATCAGGACGCGAGATTGTCGGGCTTCTATAGCCAAAAGCTCACCGCGGATACAGCCATAAGCTCACAGCCAAAAATAGTTCACCGCGGATATGGCGTCGCGATGATGTGTGATGTGCGCCTGATGGAGTTTATTACGAGTACTGTATGTCACGGAACGACTACATTACTACATACGAGTGTCATTAATACTAGTAAGATTACGGGGTAATTACAGGGCATATTACAAGCTAATTACGAGGTGATCCGGTAGACTAGTGGACGATGTCCGTCAAGTTGCCGTTTTTTCGAGAGCGCGATTTCGAGTTGGCAAGCTTGTGAGGGTACGTCAAAATGGGGTCGTGCAGTCTTGCCGGTCCTCGCGCCCTTTGATAATGGAGCATGATCAGCGCGCTCGGCGAGTAGGAGAATGTGCGTATGCGGGCGGAGTGGCGGACTACTGGACGGGTACCGTTCCGAACCGAATATGCGAATATCTGCGGATTAGCCTGAACTTGCCGTAGGGGTACAAAATAATAGCACCGACAAGAATCTGCGTAGCCTGCGGATGAGTATCGGACGTAGCCTTAGTGTGACACTTTTTCCAGAGGGAGAGGGCCGGTAAGATTACACCGGGTGCGATTTACTCACAAAATCATTGTGGACATATCATGCGTCCTCGTATCAATTAAGACGCCAGATGGCAGCCGGATCAACGCAAGGCAAATGAAGACACAAAAACTCACTGAACCTTTTGTGATACTTGATGAGACAGCGCATTCCACAGCGGAGGTTAGCGAGAGCATCGACACCACCCACTGCGTAGCCATGGCCGTAATAGCCGCAGCGTAGACAAGCCCACTGGTCCGAGTAGCGCCCTTCCTTTAAGAAAGCAAAGACAAAAATTGGTCAAGCCTAACCATAGCCGCATTTTGAAAGCGGCGGCGACGGCGGAATCGGTGCGGCGATATCGGTTGCGTTGATGCCTTTCGCATCGGGCCCCTTTTGCTAGTCACACCGGGCTCTATTCCCCCCTATTGCCACCCACGACCGCTGCCCGGCCCACTACTGCTCCCAGCAGCGCCCCCTCCTTGAAGAAATAACGAAGACGTAGCCTTGTTGAGCCTAACCGTAGATGCATTTTGAATGCGGCGGGGGCGGTCGGAATCGGTGCGATATCGATTGAGTTGATGCCTTTTCGCAACGGTGTGGGGCTTTGCTCGTTACTCCCAGTAAAACTGTAACTCCCCCCGCCGCCATCGCCCGCACCACATGTGGCAAGTGGCGCTGCCTCATGTCCCTTTGGTGCGGAGGAAGGGGCGCTTTGTTTCCACCCGTTGTGTATCAGGCCGCTGCGGTGTCAAGTCGTGCATGCACTTGTTGAAGCGTCCATCAATGAAGGTTTCCCTGATATGCTCGGCGGGAGCTTATGCGAGCGCCATATATGTTAACGTTGATGCTTACTTCGGCGGCGAGCAAGACGGCTACTCGCGCTACTCATGTTGGCGTCGATCCCCGGCCCACACGGATTATGTGCGCGCGCGAGAAATTATATGAGCTGGGCCATCAACAATAATATTTGGTGTTGTGTTTAAGACTGTCGTATTAGTACTTTAAGTAATTGTATTCAACTCGCGCGACGATGCCCATGGAACGAAGTTGCCATAGTTTCGAGAGCGCGAATTCGAACTGGAAGCTCGCAATGGTACGTCAAAATGGGCCCATGCAGTCGTCTTGCCGGCTGCCCTCGCCCTCTGCTTTTATCCCGTGACTTTCATGCCCCTCGACCACCCGCCCATTGGGCAGCACAATTAGGGTGGCGCCGTAGGATACATCGGTATGCTCCTTATTAGGAACATCCAGTTTCCCACACCCAACTCTATCAGAGGGAGCGGTGAGCATGATGGATAGATCCTTGAGTCTAAAAATAATATGGGACACGTGGCATGAAGTAAGTAACGATCTAAACTAGTTTATTATGGGGTTTGCCAACAATTCAATTGTCCTAGCGCGACCCGACGTACGGTCTGTGGGTGGTTTCAACCGGTTAAGTTACCGGTACCATCATATGTTTCAGTATGGGCTGCCCCATCATCGCCTGCGAGCCCTGCGGTCCCGGCCGGAGAGCTACTTAAGACAGCCGCCAGCAGCTCGTTAGCCATCTTCCAGGTCTCTGCCTTGGGCAGCGGCTTCGCGTACTTGATTGTGCGCGCGAGGGTCGCTGAGGCTTAGTGATAAAGTCCGCACCGAGGTTCCTTTTCCCGGTTAGTAGTGAGTCGTCGTGCCGCGCACATGCGTTACATCATCAGGCAGCGATAGACAAGCCCCTCGGGAGTGTGGGTTTCCCGACTCGTGCATTTTCCGTTCTTTGCCATGGCTTTGCAGCTGAGACGTTTTCGGGTGGCGATGCGCACGGTTTGGAATTGGAGCTGGGACTTCCTCGGTGATGGGGGGGGGGGGGGGGGGGGGTTAAACCTCAACACCCGAAGTCAAGTCGCACTACGGGCCTTCGTGGGCTCCCGCAGTGGAGCGCCCCCTCGCAATAGTCAACTCTTGAAGTTAAGTGAGGTGGACTCGCTCGGCACCATGGCCGCTGCTCGACAAGGCTGTCAACGACGACAACTACGCCTACCGCAACAAATCGGCGCGGATGGAGAATAAGGACGTCCATGCATGTCGTCGGGACAGTAGCTTGCCGTCCTGCAAGACACTTCAACCCGGTCCGCGTGTCCTCGCAGCAAGCATGCGTCGTGGCATCGACGGTCATTACACGTTGTGATTTTTTCGTAACTATCCGCGTAATTGGTCCGTTACGGGGATGGCGCCGCTCATGCGCATGTGTTTTGAGAGGGCCCGTTGCCCTTACCCTAACCGTGTTGCAACAACGTTTGCCGTGGTCGCAGTGGCGGGAGGCGTTTGCGCGGCTTGTTAAACGCCTGCTAGTGCAACGTCGTCGTCACAAGGACCACGACAACATGTACATGCCCGCCGGGGGGCAGCTCTACCACCTGGCGTGCTCGACTACGTCTCGTGGTGATGACCATAACTACCCATGTCCGACTCGATCCGGGTGTGGAACCTCGGCGACCATCATCGCTGGTGCAACCACAAACGGCCGCCTCGTCCTGATCCTCGCCCCGACATCATTGGCATTGTTACGGGCCGCCGTAGGCAACCAACGCTTCTACGCCGGCCAACCCGTTCTCGACGTCACGACATCTCATCTTTGACAACACAAGCTGCCCGACGGGGAGCAGCTCCGCCACTTAACGCGACTTATGCATTTCGTGCGTGGCATCATCGTCGTAGGTCTGCGACTTCTTAGGTGGTCGGCAACCGTCGCTGGTGCAGCAGCGGCGGCCGCCTCACCTACGCCGCGATGCGAGACCCGCGCCGACAACTTGACTAGTCGGCGGGTCTTCAGCGACGTCGCTCAGCCGACTCCGACACACATAAGAACCGGTACGGCACGATCACACTTGGTCCCACATTACTCCCACGTGGCCCCGCCCCGATGCGTTGTGCGTTCCAGGTGCCGCCCCTCATGCGAGATGACGGGACGACCGCCACTTGTGATGACAAGCGGCCGTACACTGATGCCATCGCACGGGGTTGCGGGCCCACCCCTCGTAATGTACATCGCCGGTACATGTAGTACATGTACATGTACCTATAGTACAGTTCCGGGCATCTGCAAGGCCATTGGCAGCCAGCCACTTGCACCACACGAGGATCAGTGCCATGTCATCACATGCGATTTATGTATCAATGCATGGCATGTTGCATGCAAGGGGGTAAGAGGAGCCTACCGCCAGTTGGCAGTCTCCTCTGGTGTGACCGGATCTTCAGCAGCCCGAGCTGGAAGCTCCATGTTGGCAGGTGTCTTCTCGGAAAAGATGCACCTCGACTCATGGCAGTCTGGCTCCTTGCAGCGCACCACCCCACGCAGGCGTTGAGCTGTTGCGATCTTGAAGCCCTACCTACTCTAGCCACTGCATGCCTACTGAAGTCGAAGACACTCTTGCCCAAGAGCATGCCTTCCCACACCACCGTCAGAGGCATGTTGACTTAGTCGTCGTTTGCCATCCTTGGCGACGATGGCGGGCCAGGTTGGGCCAGCGGGAGGTAGCGCGTGACTGCACCCTGGCGCAGCGCCGCCGCCGCTTCATAGTACGGCATCGTTTGCCTGGATGATATCGATACCGTTATTGCCGGCGCACGCGGTGCGGCGGTTCGAGACCTAATAGCTCAGGCCACCAGCCGCCCAACGCTGCTTAAGTACTGAAATGAGAGCTGCGACCCCAAATTAAAGATCCCCCCCCCCCCCCCCCCCCCCCCTCTCAGTTGTAGAAACGTTTCTCCGGAAATCCGGTACTTAAAACATACTATTTAATCGTAACTGCCTTATATTATATCTCATATATTTTATGATGATGCATATATATAAGAAATAGTCGCAAAAAAGCAGCGGGCAATCTGTCGACAGGCCTCAACGAACTTCGCCACCATCATTGTCATCACCAGTCGCAGCTGCTCCGCTGTGGTCGTCGACGGCGGCTACGGCGGCTTGCTACCGGTATCCTCAACTCGAATCGAGCTTTTGTTCACGTCCCTCACTCAGTTCCATTAGGCGTGGCGCAGCAGCTGCGTCAGTGACACAGCCAGCCGCGGTGCGGGTACAGTGAATCGCGGCCAAACCGCTGCCGAAACCGCCGACAAGCACGCCGAAATCGTGGCATCGCAGCAACCGCTTGCTGCTCGTCCGAGTTCGCGCCGCCAGCACGAGCACGTACGTACAGTGAACCTGGCCAAACTTTATCTTGCAGTAGGCTATCCCCGGGGCGCCCTTGCTCCATCTACTTGCACGGCGGTGAGCGCCTCCGCGCGTCTTGCCCGCTCTGCCACTGTCGGCGGCCGGAGCGGCTATGCGTGGAGGACGCGATCCAACATCGGCATCAGCAGCGCAGGTAAGCACCAGAGGGAGGGGGGGGGGGGGGGCGGGGGGGCGGGGGGGTGGCAGCGCCTAAGGCCTCCTTCCTGCCTCGACATCACCCTAAGCTGCCCCGTAGCGCTTTGGCAAGTTCGTGTCGGCGCTGCGCAGTGAGCTCCCGACACCTGGAGTCGGCACTTCCAACACTCGGCGCGGTGCTTCAAAAACGAACATTTAGCAGTAAATCGCTCCCTTTCGTCCTGTTTCTGAACAGCACGATCGACGGCGGTCTCTGTATTTCCGAGGATTTCTCCGCATATCTCATCTCAACGTTTAGTCGCTATGGCGAGCGCTTCGGCACGCGTTAGAGCTCGTATCTTCTATTAGCCCCCTCGACCTGATCGTTCCGGCGCCATCAGACGAACAGGCTCGCCCCCTCACCTCAATACGTACAATTGCCTGCCATCCCCCTCGTCACGCCTATTTCACCTGATGACGAATCCCGGTGCTCGTGCTCTCACCTGTCGCACGGGCTGTCGTCATGACAGACGTTTGTGGACTGCTGCTGCAGCTAATCACCGGCCTCCCGGCCCCACCTGCGCAGGTCATCAGTGGGACTGCCCACGTTTTAACAGTCCCTAAAGAAGCTAGCTCTGCTGGCAGCTCAGGGACAAACACGGCATTGGGGCGTTAATAATGACAAAGCCGGGCACAAGATGTCTTCAGCGCAGAGCTGCAGCGGGCGCCGTGCTCCTCAGCATGGCTCTGCTATGTCACGCACTGACAATGGTGTCTGCGGGGAGCGACAGCTATCGCAGCTACAACGACGCTCTGCTGGAAAGCATCGGCCAGCTGCAGGTCCCGAAGCGCAGCAGCGCAGATGGCTCAGTTGCCATCAACGCTGTGGCGCGATACCGCGGGCAGCTGCCGGACCAGTGCCAGACGCGCGCGCCGCTGGAATGCGGCTTTGTGCACATCCCGCTGGGCTCCATAATCTTCCAGGCGGGCGTGTTCGAGGTGGACAGCTTCCAGGGCAGCTGCACCCCCTCCTGCCTCGCGTACCTTGCGGAGTCCGAGTCCTGCGCCAGCATGCCGGAGCTCCGCGACACGATGCGGCAGATCTGCGGCGGCTACGACTGCTCCAACCTCGTCGCCGCCAGCTGCGGCCCCACCGCCTCCAACGTGCTCGTCGACCACGAGAAGGCCTGCTCTGGAGACTGCCAGGCGGCACTGGATGCCCCCATCTGCGAGGGCGTCGGCTCCATCCTGCCGGCGTACGAGCTATACCGGGAGCGGCTGGGGCCAAGCGGCTCTGAGTGCCGCCAGCACGCCTGCCACACCGCGCTGAGCGCCTCCTGCGTTGGGTACGACGCCGCTCAGCTCAGCATGCGCTGGTCGGAGCTCTGCGACGCCACCTGCCACGGCGCCGCCATGCAGGAGGACTGCTTGGAAGCGGACGTCATCCTGACGGACACGGCCGGCGAGCCAGTCGCCACCTGGGCTCAGTTTGCGCAGCTGCCGGGCCTCTTTGGCCCCGACTCGGAGGGCTGCCTCGGCGTGGTCCCCGGCGAACCACTTCCTCCGCTGGCGCTCCCACCGGTGCCGCTAGACCCAAAGCAGACGCTCCGCTTCGACACCACCTTCCCCGACCTCTCCCTGGAGGACGTCACCGTGAACGGCTCAACCGCTGCCTTCCGCTCCGAGGTGGAGGCCAGCGTTCGGAGCATGCTGTCAGCGCTCCCTGGCGGCTTTGAGGTGGCGCAGGTCCGGGTGGGCGACCCCCGCGCAGGCAGCGTGGTCGTGCCCATCGAGGTTGAGCTGGCGGCCGGGTCGCTGCCAGGTCCGCTGCTGGACACACTAACCGAGCCGGCAAGCTCTTGCGGCGCCGCAGACGCGGCATTCGGCAAAGCGCGCGGACCGGTGCTGTTCAGCGGCCTGGCGGGGGCGGCGCCGACTGGCCAGCCTCTGAGCATCATTGATTGCTCCGCCTTTGTGGCACCACCGACGCCCGCTGCTCCGCCACCGCCCATTGCTGTCGATGGCGGGGTGCCGACCCCCGTCAATGAAAACTCCCTTGGCAGCGTCCCGCCTCCGGAAGATCCGTCACCTGGCAGCTCCACAACTATCTGGGCCATTGTCGTCACCGTCGTTGCGCTCCTGATCCTAGCGGCCGTGCTCGCGGGCACACTGATGTACCTCCACCGCCGGCGCCAGCAGGGAAGTAGCAAGGGCGCGGCAGCTGCAGAGGACGATTTGGAGGCGAGCGCGCTCCCGGCCTCAGCTAAAGGTACCACTGAGGCGCTCCTGGCAACCGGCCAGTTGACTGGCGGCCGCGTCGGGCCGTCGCACCACGTCGACCTGCTAAGCGCCAGCGAAGACGAGGAGACGCCGCGGGCTGTCACAGGCAGCGCAAACGCCCCGCCCGGCGAGAGGCCCAAGCCGCTTTCGCCTGTTCCCCTGCTGGACATGTCAAGCTTGAGTGGGAAACTCCCCCAACAAGCGCAGCCGCGACGCGTCCATGGTGCGTGCGGGCGCGCGGGGCGAGACGCCGCGCGGAAGAGACACCGTGCGCTCCACTTATCGGTCATCAGCAGACACAGTCTTTCGCACAGCGCGCGAGGAGGCAACGTCGGAGCCCGCGACAACGTACCGCACGGCGTGTGAGGCGTCCGAGCCGCCGTCCACGTTCCGTAGTGAGGCGGACAGCTTGTCTGAGCTCGGCGGCGATACGAGCCGCTCTGGTCTGGGAGTCGCTGCGGCTGGCCTCGCCGCCGCGCATGCGGTTTACCGGCCCGCGATGACAGCACGGCCGGATGCCAATGACCTTGCCGGCACCGAGGCAGCACCAGTGGCAGCAGCAGCTCCTGCTGCGGGTGCTGGTCCGTTGCGCAACTCAGCGCGGGCCGTCAAGCCGTACATGCCGTCAAGCCTCCGCGGCGCCACTTCGAGCTTGGCGGCAGCAGCGGCTGTCCAGCCGGCACCCGGAGCTCCGCCCCAGCCACCCGCTGCACAGCCGCTGGCTGACACCGGCTTCCTCGGCCTTGTGGGCAGGGGCTGGTGGGGCAGCACCCCATCCAGCGCGGGCGCGGCAGGGGTGTCTGCCTCGGCGGTCTCACGCCCCGCGGCGCGGGCACCCCCTGACTCGCACATGTTCGACGTCGCTTCCCCGCCCATGTCGCCCAGCAAGGTGACATATCAGGTTGAGACCGGCGACGGCACTGGCAGTCCAGTGCCGCTCCGGCACCTGTACAAGTCGGGCGGGAACAAGGAGGCTCTGCCCCCGGAACTGCGGCAGCTGGTGGCGTCGGCGGGGGTTCAGCAGCGCGTGCTCAGCCCTGAGGAGCTGGAGGAGGCGGCCGCCATGCAGATCGAGCCGGACAGCTCCAGCAGCAGCGGGCAGAGCTACCAGTCCGCGGACCCGCTGACGGCCGCGTACGGCACCTCCGGAGACAGCTTCCACAGTGGCGCGTCCACTGCTAGGCGGTCGATGTTGAGTGCGCGTGATAGCTCCATGGACATGGATGAATTCTGAGCCGGTCCCGAAGCTGACCCGCCATCAGTTGGAAAGGTGCTCGCAATGTGCACGTTAGTTGTAGCAGAGTTCCTGGATGGCTCATTGTCCATCATGGCAGAGTGTAATAAGCAGGAATGAATAAGCAACGCTAGGCACGGCCGGCTGGCGTCGTCGTCTGTAGGGTTTCTCCAGGTCATCCGAGTCCGCGGTTTAGCATCTTCGGCCGAGAATCATGCAGTGGCAGCATCGTGCAGTCTGTTGGCTGCTGTCTTGGAAATCGGACGATGACACACTGTGCCCAGGTACAGCAAAAGTCATAGACACCCGTAAATCATGATGACCCACCCCATCGCGAGCTCGATGGCTGCTACTTACAGTGAGGCAGAAGTAGTATTTAATTATTTATAAAATGGTGTCATCCCTATGATAATAAGTTGATATGTTCCTGCCTTCCTGCCAGTAGCAATCGCCTGGTACCACAGCAGTCCATTGCTGTATGTGCTACGGTACATTAGGTATCATGCGCATTTGTGATGTCTGTTGCTGAGAGAGTGCGGAGCCCTGCGATTGTACTGTATCGCAATTATGCACACGAGGGCATAATGCACATGCATCACAAAATGGGCCTAGTAGAAGGTATAGATGCGCCCCGGCGATTGTACGAATATATGCTTGTAAATCGTTAATAATACGCCTGATATGATGTGAGGTAGTGTGTGGGAGTTACCTTCACTCGTCGTCATTGGCCGCTAATTAGTTGTTAATATTCGAAATGCCTTGGATTTCACTTCATGACCGTAAACAAAGCTTGAGCTGCTTTATTACGTTCACAAAGCGGTCCGTCGTAGGTTGATATGGGCTGCTGCCGGTAAACTTCGAAACAGCCGTCGTAGAGGCTCGGAGAAGGGTTGTTTTCACGTTACGCTTATTCCGTGCGAGGCGAACGAAAGTATGAATGCATAAGTCGCTAAAATCGAGGGCACTGGGTTGATTGTGGACGTGCTGTAGTATAGTGCAATGAAGCCGCGGGATGGGCTTGCCCCAACTCGAATGGACCGAAGCCCAAACGGGAAGGGCAGACCTTTCGGGGTCAATTCCGGATATTTTGATGGCAGTGTTTTAGACAGTAATCCAAAGCAGTGTTGGAAATTCTGTTACTGACCTAGATTTGGTCATTTGGTTGTGCGGAATGCTTCGGCAATTTGTTTGTGCGTTTGGCCGTAACGGAGCGTCGCCTACCCAGGGCTTTCCGTTACTGGATAGCAGCCAAAACGTGAAAACGGCCGTCGTATAGAGACGCTGCAAGGGTTTCACTGTTGCCAGTCCTGTCTGCCAGGGGACGAAAAAAACAAGTGCATTGAATCCAACGACGGAGTATATCTCCACATCCCTGCTTCTTGGTGGGGCTGCTGCGAACTGCGCGTCGATGGTCGCGTTTGAAGTCGCGATCTCGCCAAAACGGCGCGCGCCGCGCGCTCCCAACCTTTATTCCACGGCGCGCGCGCGGTCATCGCTCCCGCCGTCCGTCCGCTCTGGGGTCAAGGCAGGTGAGGGCGCGGTCATCAGGCCGCGACAGCACTAGGCCGGCCAGGTACCAGATACTTTGCTCCAACCGGAACGACCAGCTCAACTGCCCTGCCGCCACCACATATCACCCACGCTCTTTCGGTTTCGCTGTCCAGCCTCCAGTGTCTCTGATGGCGTCCTACAGGCTATTTGTTCGCGGCGTCTCTGGCGGTGGTGGTGTTTGCCGCCTCCTCAGCCCTCGCGGCCCGCGAGATGCCGGCCGAGGCGCCGCTGGGAGCACTGGCCCAGCGTGCCCTCCTCGTGATGCCCCAGGGCGGCGTAGAGCTGCGCAAGTTCGAGGCCCAGAACGGGGCCCAGGAAATCG
Source organism: Tetraselmis striata (assembly GCA_006384855.1). NCBI lineage: Eukaryota > Viridiplantae > Chlorophyta > Chlorodendrophyceae > Chlorodendrales > Chlorodendraceae > Tetraselmis > Tetraselmis striata. The sequence goes on along the minus strand of VCJN01001070.1, from coordinate 28,735 downwards.
AGGACGGGGTGGGCGGCTTTGAGGAGGAGGCCGAGGAGGAGGCCTACGGCGAAGAAGAGGCGTATGGTGAGGAGGGGGCGTACGGAGAGGCGGACGCGGATGGGGTCGAGGCCTACGAGGAGCTCGAGGCTGAAGGCGAGCTGTACTGAGTCCGATCTGCGAGCTCCAGACGAAGGGAGTCGGGGCCTGAGGGAGATCCCCGCCCGCTTTGTCGGCCGTCGGTTCCCCGGCCGTGTAAATAGTTATTCTGCTGAGCATTCGTCCGTCCTGACTGGAAGGCAAGGAGTGGAAAGGAAACGGGGGCTGGGGGAACGCCATGACATGATACTTGTGTGGGAGGTGGGCAGGTTTGCGCCAGGCAAATAGGTAACAGGCTCATCAGACGAGGGGGGCCTTGAGTACATACGCGGCTGGTATGCACTGCCCAGTAGTGTGGCGGCGAGCCACTAAATGCACAGTTGGAAAGTAAGCGCGATGGGAGGGGGGGGGGGGGGGGGGGGGGGTAATCCTGTGCCCTGACACAGCACCCCTGAGGCGCCGTTAGGCGTGGGTATCATCATCACATATCTCGTTTCATGGATGTGCGCTTTTCTGTCAGGCTCGGCAGTGATACTGATGGAGCTGCGGAGCTACGTAACGTTAGCAGCAGAGCTCCCGCGCTCAGAGCCTCTGTCCGATGGCGCCACCCCAAGAACAGGTGCCTGCCGCTACTAGTACTGGTATCGCCAGCGTGCAGACGGGTCCCATCATGGAAGATAGGCTTTGAGTAGGAGCAGTTTGACAAGAACACGCCGCGCCCGTTGTGCCTCAAGTTTAGGCAGTGCAGTCATGAACCTGCAACTGCACCCTCTGTTAGAACCCACAAACATCTTTCAGTAGTGTTGACTACGCCTTACACCGCCGACGCCTGCATGGGTTGCGTACCTGTATACGATTGGTTCCAGTACAGTAAATCAGGGAGATGGGGGATAGCGGTAATTGAGGGCGCCGAGGAGAGTGCTTTTTCTTTGATTGGCCCGCTGAGCGAGTACCTCTGTGTCAGAATGCGTGCACAGCAGGGCTGACCGGGGATGCAACGCCTCGCCAGACCAGCCAGCACAGATGGAACCCTCAGTGGTGTGGCAGTCATGTTTGCCGCATGCGTCGAGCGACGCGATCGTCTTGATTGCCCTACATGGCAGCGGCCGTTTCCACACGACCATTGGATTGCATATACCCTGCTGACCAGAATCAACTTTCCCATATTGGCGGCTCGGCGCAATGAGTCAGTGACAGGGCATCATGTCCCAGGGCGAGGCAAAGCAAGGCAAGGTAGCCGCTGCTACCACTGTAGTCCATGCAGGTGCCATGTTGACAAGGCAAGGGCTGGTGGGCACCGGTGGGAAGCAGCGGGGCAAAGTGTGCGATAGATACGTGCGTTAACTGGTTTATTGGTAGATGCGGCATGCTGGCCATGCCTGGCGGCCGTTCGCTAGTGGGTAGAGGCTGGGGCGCGGATGTGGTGGCTGCCGGTGCGTGCTGCGTCATAGGACGATCTCGTCATCGTCCGAGTATTTCTGAGCCTGCTGCCGCACGCGACTGCGGCCGCCCGGGGACGGAGGCGGGTGTCAGCGCCTGCCAGCCCCGCTACAACCCAGGCCGCATGGAACGGCGGGCGCTAGCCTGGCATCAGATGATGAAAGGGGAAGACATGGGAAATGGTGTTGAGAGGGCGGGGGGGCAGGGGGACCGTTTGTACTCTGCTGGGCTGCGATCGTAGCAGTAGAACGCGTCCTCCTGCGCCGCGTCGCTGTTGTTCGGGGTGTCCAGTAGGTCCTGCGCAGGCCAGCAGACGCCGTGCCAGTCGCACCTCACTCGGCGGCGTGGGTCACCGTCGCGCGGCGGTTTACTGGCTGGAGTGCTTCGCGTTGGCGCTGTGCCGCAGGCTGGGCCTGGGCCTGGGCTGGCTGGTTGGATGCGGCTTGCAATGCAATACAGCGGATAAGGGAGCGCCTATATGGGTGTTGATGTTGTTTGCAGTGGGCCGGGTGGTGGTTGTGTTGGGTCCCACGTGCAACCACAACCGCGGGCTGAATGGTTTCCCCGCTGTTGGGTGGGCGACGCCCCCATGGGAGTGGATTTTGGTGGTGTGTGGTGGGGGTATGCTGCGAGGTGAGCCCTAAGAAATCCGGGAGGGGCAGGGAGGGGTAGGGGGGGAGACCGGCGAGCAGGGGTTTGCCATCATCCCGGGGGACGCCGTGCTGGGCGGACCTGGATGCCAGTGAGGATCTGCATACCAGAGCACGGGCGCACATCAGCGCACCAGACCGGACAACAGCCGCATACGTGCCTGTCTGCACGGATAAGCAGGCAGGCATTACAAGGGGGCAGATGCAACAGCCCTTGCATTTGCTGATGCAATGCTGGGGGTTTGGCAGAGCGTGGGGGTTGGGGCGCGGCGGGAACGGAGGTGTGAGGTGCTGATGGTGCTATGGTGTCGTCAGCGTATTGGGCGGGGGGAGGGGGATACGTACCGCCTTGATCGTGATGGAGGGCTGCGTAAGTCAGAGGGGAACAAGGGGGCACACAGGGCAGTAGGAGGGTGAGCTGCAGTGAGTGAACAACCAGGGCTATGGTCTAAGCAGCAGGCATGGCATGGCATGGCATGGCATTAAAAGGCGCCGCGTAGGGGTGAGGTGGGGTTCACCTTCCATGTACCGGGGTCGTTGATGATGGACAAGCAGACCTAAAGCAACCCCAGTACAGCGGCACGAGAGGGTTCAGAGCAGGGCGGGGAGGGAAGGGCAGGGGAGGCAGGGCAATGGGAACAGCATCCGCATGGCATGCGGCGGCGACAGCAGGGATGAGATGCGCCAGTGCCCCCCTCCTCCCCCCCCGGGGGGGGGGGGGAGGAGGGGGGGGGGGGGTAAGGGGGCGCACCTTGCCACTGGGGTAGACTGTGTAGCCCGGTGCGGCAAGATGGCGTAATGGGGGTCGATGGGGTGCGAGGAGACAGGGGGTGAGTATCAGCCTGCATTGCCGCAGCAATGTTTTGGTGGGGAGACTGGGGAGCAGCATCAAACAGGGGCATGCACCGACCGCCCCCCCCCCCCCCCCCCCTCCCCCCACACACACACACACACATTCCCCGGAGGGGTCCGCACCGTTAGGGTGGAAAAAACGTGGGGGAAACTCGGCCATCGGCGGCTTTGTCGGGTAGTCGGAGGAAAAGGTTAGTGTGACGGGGTACCGGCCACCCTCCCAGTCGGTGCCCTTCTTGCCGGGCACCACACACTTCCACTGCATCATGTTCACCTCCCCGCCGGCGCCCTGCGACGGCTTGGCGACGAAGCCGAAGGGATGGTCCTTGCGCCAGCTCTTGCGTTCCTCCGCCAGCCGGTTCTTCGCCACGCCCAGCATCGTCATCCTACGGAGGGGCTGGGCCGGCCGGGACCTTGTCAGCTACACCACACCGGGTGGTGGTAGGCCGGCCGCCGTGCGCTGCCCACCAGGCGGTGCGTTCCGCTTCGTCGACGAGGCACATGGCAAATTTCGAAAGCGACGGATTCTTTTTATTTTCATATTCACTTGGTCTTCGCCAATGAAGAACATGCCGTCTCAGGCACGGAGTGCTCTCCGCAAGGCGAGCAGGCGATGGTGGGAGCACTAACCTTTCCCGGCGACACGTATTGCTAAGAGGTGCACTCCGCGCTTGGTGTGCCGAGGCAACTTGGAGGCGCCGTTGGCATTTGCTGTGGGCCGGTGAGGACTGGCGTAGTCGCTTATTTCAGCGACTGTTCGCGCTCAGCGCTCAACACGACGACGACTCAGCGCGCGCGGGTCGGACTACCCCGCACGGCTGTACCCACTCGCCAGTCGCCACTGAGATCCTTCTAGTTAGAGTGCACCCAGCATCTAAAATGAACAGCGACTATGTAATCATTACAGGGTACCCCGAGGGTACACTGGAAAAAATGAACCAGAGTGGTCGCTAAGGATTACGGATTTACGGGTACCGGTAGTGCAGGAAATAAATACAGGGTACCAGGGCAGGTACCAGGGGACAGAACCGCGGCGTTCGGGGTGAAACATATAGTCGCTATCGAAATGTGGACGGAAGAACTGATGGAACAATAATGATGTAGCGACTACCGCATTATTGACGGTATTATCCCGGAATTGGTGATTTCGCTTCTCGACAACCAGCAGTTCTTCGTGCCGCAATACATCCGGATATTTCAGCGGTATTTTAACGGCGCGGCGTCATTTGCCCCGGACAGCACCGCATGCAAACTCTACCTACATGGACAACGCTATCGTTCGATATGGGCGTGAGGGGACGCGATTGCGTGCGGTGAGATGGTGACTCACGTCGCTAAAATTGAAATTGAAATTGAAATTTGTTACAACGTCTAGTCTGCTGCATCCACTCGCCCAGATTGAGTTGCTCTTAGGACCCGCTATCTCTAACCACAGTGGGGAACACGAAGTGTTATCACTGCTCAAGCTACCGGCCATCCTCCTATGTTTCCTAGCCCCTCCTCCTTCATGTGGGCGGTAGCTAAGACAACAGCGCCTCCATGTTGTCCCTACCTAAGTCAGACCCATTCCATTTAGAGGTCAGCAGGCACGCTAAGGCAGCCAGAGGCGTCCCGCATGTTGCTATTGAGGTGTGATGGGGGAGGGGAGCCAACCGGAATAGCTATATGGTGCTCAGTATTTATGTACCGCTGAGCCGGCTAGCTTGATGGGGTGGGGGCTACAATGCCCTCCATCTCTATTTTTTTATTTTTTTGCACAGTATAATGCGTTTAATGACATGATGACTCACTCTCGTGCCTGTACCAAGCCCGCGGGTCGGGCAATACACTATATGTAATACTTGCGAGGAAAGTGCTGGTAAATTCGAAAACATGCATCCGGGCGTATCGACTAGAAACGTCCGTAGTTCTTGGGTAGCGGCGCTGATAGTCGCGGGCGTGCGTCCGGCTTGGGGTTGGGCGCCTTGCCGGCGGAAGGTGTCGGTAGACGGCCTACCTGCAACTGCAAGGGGTTCGTCCGGCGCGGGGGGCGACGGGGGCGGTGAGCCTTTGCCGCGAGATGGGCCAGGCGGGACGCCTGGGCTGGTGTGCTGGTTGTGTAGGATTGCTCGAGGGGGGCGGTGGCCTCCGAGGCCTCTCCTGTCGCGGTGGGGACATGGGCTGCGGCCGGTGATGGAGACGGCTCGGGGTGCGGGGCTGGACCGACGCTTGTATGTCGCCGGCTGGTCGACTGCCAGTGGCGAGTCGTCGCCGTCCATCTCCGTGGGTTGAGGGGCTGCCGCGGCCGGGGCGTGGGCCGCTTGTAGCTGGTAGTTGGTGGTGTCTGGAGCTCTTGGGGGAGCTGGCCGTGGTGCATCGCCGACTGTCGGCTGTAGGCGGCGCCGGTTGGTGAACAGTCGCGATCTTCTCCCGCCCATATAGGTGCGTGATACTACTGGCTGCGACGAGCTTCGCGTCGGATCATGTGTTAGTAGTGGCGAGTCCGACTCTGCTCACCCCAGCTGGAGCGGCGGCGCGCGGCAGCCGGTATAGCGTCCGTAGGGGCGCGTCGGGCCATTGCATGGACGTCGTGAGTGGATGTGAATGCTCCGAGCTTGGGGCCGAGGGTACGGATCGGGTTTTGGAACGCACAGCTGCGGCGCAGGTCGACCCCCGTCGCACGGTTGCGGGTCGCCAGATTGCTGAGTAGCAGGGCGACTTGCGTGGCACAGTCGGTATCAAGGGGAAGATCGATTGGGGGTTGACGGGACTGGCGGCTCGAAACGCGGAGGAGACGGCGGACAGTAGATGGGAGGCGGGTGTATGTATATTTTTTCGCGGCAATGGTTCCCCGCTGGGATCTTGAGGGGTTCGGCTCTGCCGCTGCGCGGCGCATCGATAGTGATGCCGATCGCGGCCACCTGGTGCTCCCCGGGCATGTTGATGGTCATGTTGGCTGTTGAGATGGTCTCATGTGGAGCCTGCTCTTCACGCCTCCGTGGGCGCTGGCCGGCAGTTGGCATGGGGCGGGCAACAAGTGGAAGTCTGGTGCCTGAGATTTGTTCCGCAGCGATGGCGGATCGGATCATGGGAGGTTGGGTCGTGCCGCTGCGCGGCGCATCGATAGTGGCGCCCACCGCGGCCTTCTGTTGCTTCTCAGGTTTGGTGATGTCCATGGTGGTTGTAGTGAGGGCCTCTTGTGGAGCCTGCTCTTCGCGCCGCTGTGGGCGCTGGCCGGCAGTTGGCCTGGTGGTGGGGCGTCCGGTCCACCGTTTCACAGGAGTACACTACCATCACCACCAGTAGAGCCGCGCCGGCTCGCCCGGATTTAGTACATACGCAGTACTTCGCCCGGTGTTAAGGGCCGGCGGGAAAGGGAGAAGTACGTCGCTAAATGGTGTCTTCACGCCGACAAGTGTGACGGCACATGACCCGATGATGCTTATGCTATCTACTCACCCCCACCGTCCAGCAGCCCTCCCCCCCCGAGGCCCGCTTGAGCAGCATGTGCGTGCCCATGCAGTTGCGCGGAATCCGCCAAGGATGGCACCTCGCCATCTTCTTCTTCTGCCTCACCATCGGCCCCATCTTTCACCAAGCAATAACTGCCCAACTAGGTATCGGGGGCCTCGGGCTCGCATTTGCCGACGACTTGCACCTCCTAGGCATGGCTCTCGGCGCGGCAAGTGCGCACTACACTCAGCGCAGCCCGCCCTCGCAGCCGTGGGCCTATCGACCTCTTGGCGCGGTCATCCGAAATATGGGAGGGCCTCCTACCCCGAGCCGCAGACACCCCCCCCCCCCCCCCCCCCCCCGCCCCGCCCCCCCGCTCCGGCCCACCGCTCGGCCCACTGGACAGTGGACACCCCCCTCTTCTTGCGCGCCAGAGACCCGGCTGTTCTCCCCGTCCTCGTCACCGGCTTCCAACGCTGCCTATGGGTACCGCGCCACCGATATATCGACCTCGCATCCGTACGCGACGCGCTAAGACGGCCCGCGACAATGCATGACACCGCCATGTCCCTTGCTCGCGAGATAGCCGATGCGGGCGACATTCGCGTATCGATGCGTCAAGTGCAGATGTGCGGCGTCCATAAATAAGCGCTTCTCCAATTGCAGCGCGGCATGTCCCCCAAATCGCTATCGGACTTATGCACAAGAGGGCCGCTAGCTACCGTCCATTCCACCCTCGCACACATGATGGACCTCACTGACGACGGAATTGCATCGCGCTTATGCCTGTCGCGCACCGGCCTACCTGTCGACGATGCTAATAGGCGGCATCGCCATCGACTCGTGGGTGCACAACTCCCATGAGCAACACCTACCTCGGCGCGTTATACGCCATGGCTTGCCTACTTGTTGAACACCTACGCAAGATGTCCGGTCCATAGGCACCCCAACGAATCGCGCAGCTTGCTAGCTCGGAAACCTCCCCTCTCCCGTGGGCCGCCGCGGTGCGCCGCGCGTGGCAACTCAGCCAGGCTGCGGAGGACTCGTTCTAACGGCGGGAGCGCAGACCGTCAGGGTCTCTACCATCGCACCGTTTGGAAACCCCGTCGATAAGGCCGGCGACGACTCCACCGGTACGCTGGACCTGCCGCGCAGTCTTTCGCTCGGCGAGTTGCCCCCTCTGAGCTCCACTATCAAAGAACCAAAGTGCATGCGCAAAGTCGCCGCGGTTCTTAAACTTCGCACATGCGCAAGTGGCGAGCCTTTTCCAACATGTACAAGGCTGCCACACTGCCCGAAGGCATACTACGTCTACCGTCCCGGTCTGGTCATGTGCTTACCTAACCTCCGACACTCCGCCGCTTACGCAGCGAAACCCGAATCGCACCGCGTCGCGCTGCGCAATTGCTGCGGCGCGTCGCCGCCCTCGGCGACAGCCCGATGGGCCCCGAGGATGACTCGTGCCCGCACTGCGACCCGTCCCTGGCGCTACTGAGAAGGCGCTGGAACGTCACATCGTCCTTTGCCCCCGAGCCGGCGCGTGGCACGAGATGCACGTGCGCGTCACCTCCGCGCTCGTTTTTAGCCCACAGGAGGCCGGCGAGATTTTGTACGAACCAAGGTTCGCGGCATGCGCTCCGCGGATGCAACTACCCGCCCGGGCGACGCGGTCCAACTCGACTACACGGGCAATGGGGTGCACCTTGTGTTTGATACCGCCGTCACATGTGTCTTCCGGAACTCCGTCGCGGCCCAGGCGGCGGTCCAGCCAGGCATCGCCATCCACTTGCGGGAGTAAAGCAGATTCAGAGTCGACACATGATCTTCCCACCCTATTGACACGCGCGGCGGCACCGCTTCTTGCCGTGCGTCATCGAGGAGTAGGGCGGGCGCATGTATGGGCGAGCACCTTCTCGTCCTACTACTTAAGGAGCTGGCCGAGCGAGGCTTGGCCAGTGGCCACCTGAAGCAACCCGGGTCATGGCGCAAGCTTATCCGACCGGCCGCTTTGGTCCCCCACTGGATACGGTGGTGGAATGCTGCGAAGATATCTCTTGATTGCGCTGCACTTGATTCTACTCGCCGAATATCTCTGTCATCACGCCGGTAGCCGCCCCCTCGGGTTCGGCGGAAGGTTTTTAAGGCCGGCTGGCCACCAATTGCCAGCCACCGCGCGCGACCTCGCGGCCCGGCGCTGAGCTAGTTTGTTCTTCTTAATGTAGGCTTTTTCCTTCCCCAATACTTAATATTGTGCATTCTCCGGGCGCTTTATTGCATGTAACAGAACGCGCTAAGCACACGCTACGTGCTATGCCATCCGGCATCATACCCTATGCGGGTTCGTGTGGTCGGGCCGTAAGTCAGGTAGCCCGGGTAGCATCAAAGACTATATACGCGGGAACAAAGTTGTAAGAATTATCAAATTTCAAATTACATACAAATACTCTCCCACAAAAGTCTCCCTACACGAATCTGCATGTCGGCACATCGTTGCGCACTAGCATATATAGCCAAAATCACGTGCAATATTTCAGATATATCGAAGCTTTGGCTTCCATGAACTTGGTTGCAGCGCACCCTCCGAAACGTCGCGCTAATGCATCATTGTATGTGGAACTGTTTTCCGCTAACAATGAAAAAATGTTGCTTTTCAAAAAAAATGCACAATCGGATTGAGCGTGTTTCCGCTTCACGGGGTTGCGCATGCCCCCCAGCTTTTGTGGGAGTGTCGTGCCATTTGGGTAATGGAGCGGCATCGCAGCCTTGCACGCGCACATACCGCCCTTACAGTTTGTCAGTGCTCATCGAAAGGGCCTAAACTAAACCTGCAATCCATTGGTAACATAAAACGCGACGCGCTATATGGCCCAAGCTTCACCATGTGGATATCCCGTATCAAAGTCATTCCGATGTACTACTGCCTCGACCCACCGCGGGATGTGGGGAGGAAAGATAGGCATTGTGCCAACGCACCATTTACTGCGAAATCGCAGAAATTTCTACGCATTGCGAGCAAAAAAATGTCTGTTGATTTGGAGGAACGTTATAATGAAGAGTTGTTTGTTTACTTGATACCTATAGATATCTAGAGGCACTATTAGCTGCACATAGGCGCCCTTTACGTGTCCGAAAATTGGGCTCCAAAGTTTGAAAACGTGTTTTGGGGCTCGCAGACCTATTAAACGTTAGCAAATGCCAATTACGAGCGCGAAAATCCGGCCAATAAAAGTCCCTTGACAAGCGCTTTTGCTATGCGCTTTGCAATATAAACGCGATCTCGCGCGCCTCAATCTGACACCGTTTTACGAAGATATTTTTCTTGGCACGCCTCCCAAAACTGCAATTGCAGCTGTATCTTATTTCAGTGGCGCCACTCGTATGCGTGTACCCTTAACTTTACTTTTACCCTCTCGCCTAGAGATTCATTTTTACTCAATGAAAACCACGGAGTCGCACAACACCACGATGTCGGCGAATTTGGAAGAAAATTACGCCTACAATTGCCCATAAATAAAACCATTATAAACTCATTCGCTCCGAACTAGCTTACAATGCTGAAAATGGCGGGGCACTGTTGCGGTTGTTCTACCACGTTATCACACACTTCTCCGCGCCACAATAACAGACATTTACGGCCAATTTAAGACGATGCACCAAGTGGCTATTGAGTGTACCTGCGGTTGGTTTAATGGCATCCAATAATATTGCCGTATGCCCGCGCAACAGTGAATTCCCGAGTGTTTTGTGATCTGGGGGGAGGGGGGCAACACTTTTGTGGAGAGGTGGATTTACACACGTATGTTTGTGGGTATGTATCTGTATGTACAATGTATGTAAACCTAAATACATACGCAGACGTGTATGTGTACGTGCACATATGTACATATACATATCCATATGTATACAAATGTATATATATACATATATATTATTGTTATTACGTGTCAACATGTGGCGGCGACTCCTCGTCGCTACCACGACCGGAGGTCGCGTCGTCACGGCGTCCATTCCAAGGTCAAACTCGCCCCGGCGAACAGCGACGAGTTTGGAATCTCCAGCAGACGAGCAAGGCAGACCAGGGACGAAACGAGCCGACGAGCGGGCTGCTGGCAGCAGGTAAAGCGAACGATAGATGGCCAGCCGCACCGCCCGGCACTTCCCCAGCGCGCGCGCACATCTGGAGTCGGCGTAGCTGGCTGGCAACTGGTGCGCGAAGCGCCTGCCCTGGGCGAGCGCACAGTCAAGTGTCCAAAAAGCAGCTTCATCCGCTCTGGGCAGGACGGGCGCAAGACAGGCAGCAATCCCAGTGCTGACCTGAAGCCGCGAGCGGGCCCGCCGAGCACCGGGGGTAGCAGGCAAGATGCGCGCCGCGAGGGCCCTGTGCGCGGCGGTGCTGCTGGCGATGTGCGTTGCCAGCGCATCGCAGACGGTGACGCCGACACCGATATCCACACCGGATGAGTCCGCCGAGCCTACGCCCACCCCGGAAGCCCCCACGCCCACTACCACACCGGAAGTCCCCGCGCCGACGCCTACGCCCACACCACCGGAGGACGAGGGCGAGCAGGATGGGGGCGTATATGACGACGACTACGCCTTCGACCCTTCCCCGCCTCCGCCCTCCCCGCCTCCGCCCTCCGCCCCGCCTCCGCCTCCGCCGGTGGACGGGGGCGGCAGCCCCGCCTTGCCCTCGGGCCCCGGTACCGCCTTCCCCTCGCCCCCCCCGCCGCCGCCGCCGCTGCCCAGCCCGCCGCCGCCCCCGCCGCCGCCGCAACTGGCACCGCCAGACCAGTTAATTGAGGGCGACGGCACGCTTAGTTACAGCGCGCCGGCGTACGTGTACCCGGTGGACTGGGAGGCGGTGCCCTCCACGCTGGACGACGGCACGCCGCAGGCGGCGGAGCTCATCACCTCCGTGGGAACCTGCGCCTGCGACATGACGCTGGCCGGCTGCGACGCCAACTGCTGCTGCGATGCGGATTGCACGGAGGACGTGGTGGACACGATGTTCTCGTACTGCCTGCCGGAGGGACCGCAGCCGCCGAGCCTGGAGTACTGCATCCGGAATGCCTCCGTCGCGCTGGTGAATACCTCTACACCACCGCGGCCTCTCTTCTGTCCCCCAACCTCTTCGTGCTCTTCAGCCGCTGCAGCACTGGCCACGTCAAAGCACTGGTCCTTCTTCTGGCTGGGAGGGGGTGTCGCTCCTTCTCGAGGGCTGTTGCTGCCACGGCAAGCTCCACACATCGTCCCCTCAGCCCTCACCCCCCCCCCCCCCCCCCCCCCCCCCGCCCGGCGTCCTTACTCTCCTACTGCAGGTGAACCTGCCGAGCAGCAGCAGCCTCGTGGCCGTCACCAAGGAGGCGGCGGATCCGGAGTCGTTTATGGAGCAGCTGCTGTGCATCGCAGACGACAACAACCCCACGCTGGGCGTCTACTTCATGGGTGAGCTGCCTTATGCGTGCCCAGCCATAGAACCCGGCCTGACACTGACTCTGTGGCTTCCTCTGCCGCATGCGCCGCGCCAGATCCGCCACCGGGAACTGATGCGGACCTGGAGAATCCTCCGCCATCGTGGCCGGTGGAGTACGAGCCCGCGGACACCAGCACCAGCACCAGGACCGCGGACACCAGCACCAGTAGGCTGTCTCTTGACGATGAGGGCTTCAAGGTGCGGAGAGCTGGGAACCGCCGGGGAACAAGGCCAGGGGGGTCACAGCTGCGCATGATCAGCAGTGGGTGCAGCTATCGTTGCCGTATGTCGATGAGAGCTCCTGTCGATGCGGGCAGCCCCCCCTGAGGCGCATTGCCCCCCCTCCCTCCCTCCCTCGCATGGCGACATGTGCAGGTGGGCGACTCCATCCCCGCCTTCTATGTGAACGGCACCGCGGTGGTGCCGGTGCCGGGGCAGGTGTTTGCGCTCCCCAGCGCGCAGTACTCGCGCGTGTGCGACTCGGCCCGCCCGGTGCAATTCGGCTACGGCCTGCCCTTCTCCTCCACCAGGGTGAGGAGCTCCCCTCCCCCCCCCCCTCCCCCCCCACCCTCCGCTACACACGCACAAATAGGCCACCCAGGCAGCAAAGGGCCGTGCAGGGGGAGCACGGCGCTGAGCGGACTGTCTCACTGCGGCACTGGCGGCGTGCACAGGGCGGCAACACCTGCCAGCAGCTGCTGCCCAGCCTGGCGGACGCCTGCGTGGATGGCTCGCCCGCCCTGTCCGGCGCGCTGCTGGTCAACACGCTGCAGCTAGCGGTGCGGCAGACGGGTACGCAGCGCCGGCCAGTGGTGCTGGCGGACTTGCAGGTAACCCCCCCCCCCCCCCCCCCCCCCCTTCCTTCCCACCCGCGCCTTCCTCCCGCCGCCTCCAGCCCAATTCCTGCCTCCCCAAGCCCTGAACACCCCCCCCCCCCCCGACCTCGCCTCCCCTTTGCGGCCTGTCTCCTCCCCTCCGCGCACTCTTGCCGCGCCTTGCATGCAGTACCGGAACATCGACGGTACCGTGACGCGCCTGGCGACTGCCGGTGGCCTGCCCAGCCTATCCTTCCGGAACAACATTTGCAACAACACCCTGGTGGCGGTGCGCTACACCGTCATCTATGAGGCACCCGGGGACATCAGTCAGGTGCACCTCCCCCCCACCCCTTTGCCAGTACTTGGATGCAATGGAGCAGGCACTCGTGCATCAACTGGGAATTGCTATCAGAATGGTAGCGATGATCTAATATGGGTATTCCAATTATATACTGATAACCCCCCCCCCCCCCCCCCCCCGACAGTGTTGGCATTCTAGCGAGACTCTGCTGGTGTGTGTGTGTGTGTGTGTGTGTGTGTGTGTGTGAGAGAGAGAGAGAGAGAGAGAGAGAGAGAGAGAGAGAGACCTTGCTTGTGATTATGGGTGGTGGTGATCGCCCAGGGGAGTCGCAACATCCTGAATGTGGATAATCAGCTGCATCATCTTTTGAGGCAATGTTGCACTGCGCTGCTTCTCTGACTGTCTGCTTCAATGTGGGGAATGTTTTGGTATAATTGCGGATGCCATTATGTGATGAAAGGGACGTGTCTTGCGTTGATGTCTGCGTCTCGTGGACATGGCTCCATAGCGGTGCCCGGCTGTCCCGGAATGGGGGCATGCAGAGGATTGGGGAGGGGGAGGGGGGGGGGGGGGTAGCCTGCGCCTGAACAGCCGCGCTGCCCGCTTCCCCTGGGGGCGCGTGCAGGTGGAGGCGGCTGTGACTGTGGCGGCGGTGGAGGGCAACCCCGACGGCAGCGCGCAGGTGCTGCAGGAGTTCTCCGTCGAGTTTACAGACAGCGCTGATGCGGTGAGCGCCCCTTCCCCCCCCCCCCCCCCCCCCTCCCCTCTCCACTTGGTCACGCAGTATAGTCGCGGCCTTTCAGAGTTCAACCTCTGTAGTTTCGCACGTACCTCAGGGTTTATCATTGCGCTGTCATGCACATGTATTGCCGGATGTTCTTCGGGTAACGATTACTCCTCGTGATTGCGTCGTGCTTATAATGATAACATGTCATGGATGGCGAAGTCGTTGGCGGTGGGATGCAGGACCTCTAATTGAATGATGTTCAGCAATCTCCCACCGCGCGCTTATTTACACAAGGTACCTGCGACATTATCACACAGGCTACCCAGAATTGCGACCGCGCCACTGACGATAATACTCGCTGACGGAAGGGGGAGGGGGAGGGGGGTCAAGCTGGGATGGAGGGTGAGCTCACCCCCTGTTGCGGCACCTGCCCCCTCTTCCCCCCCCCCCCCCCCCCCCTCCTTCCGTGCTGCCGCAGACCACCCGACGCCCGGCCAGCGGATCGCCCGGCTACCGCCCCGGCCACCTCCTCCTGGCAGGCATTCTCGCGGAAGAGCCCAACCCCAGCAACGAGGACGGCAGGACGGCAGTGCGCCGCCTCGTGGACGGGCTGCCCCTCTCCGTGGGCAGCCCGCAGGACGGCACCTGCGGTATGCAGCACCGGCCCGCCGCTGCCGCTGCCCCCGCAACTGCCTTTGCTTGCCCTCACCAAGCAGCCTAATCCCGACTGACACTGCCTCCCCCCCCCCCCCCCCCCTTACCCTCATCTTGCCCCCCCTCCCCCCTCTCGATCGCAGGCGTGGAGCATTACCAGCCCATCACCTTCGGCGCCAACCGGGTGTCGAGCTGCGCGGTCCCTCTCACCAGCGCCCAGCTCGAGAGCTTCTGCCGGTGCGCCGCATCCTGGGCCATGGAACCGCTGACATTCCCAAGCTGCTCCCGTACATGCGCTGTTGTGCAGTCCAACACAGCTTGATGCTCAGAACCCCCCCCCCCCTTCCCCTCGGCCCTTCACATGCGTTGCTCTCCTCCACAGTGCAAAGCTGTGCTTCCCTAGAATAGCTTCGGGGATCGCGTACTGACAGTCTGCATGATCACTCAGCAATGTAGCATTACATGCGGTTGCCAGCCAACGCCTGAGCATCGAATGCCAAATGACATCTCACCCGCCCGCTCGGGATGTCCAGAGCTCCCATGCAAAAGGACGGTCACTGCAATGCACTCGCAAATGATCAAAATCGGTGCTTCCGTATGACTCAAATGATACACTCACCAGATGGGTTCCTGTCAATGTGTCAACACGCCGCGAAGCGCTGAATTCATTGTCATCTTCCCTCAGCCGCTGCATTTTTTTACAGGGTGTCGGTTGTCCTTCTCCCTTCCTCACGCTCTCCCTCTGTCCCACCTTTCCCCTCTCCCCCTCCGTCTCTACGAATTCCAGAGTATGTACTGGCAGTACTGGTCCGCACCAGCTGTGTATTGATACCTGGATGTGGCGGCCGCAGGGGGCAGCGGACGGCGGGCGTGCCCGACACCAACCCCGGCATCCCGCTGCAGCTGATGGGCGGGCTGCTGGACCCGGACCAGCCCACCATGGTGGGGCGCTGGGGCAACTCGGACGCCAACAATGTAAACGAGTGGATCGAGGTGCGGCAGCCCTCCCCCCCCCCCCCCCCCCCCCCCGGTGGTGCCGTCCCGTCCCCCTCCCAGCTCCCCACCACCATTACCCCGACCACCTCGCCCCGCTGGCCCTCATGAGTTTCAGGGCTTGCCTCACTGCTGTAATCACACTGTGGGTTGGCGCATTATTGCCCCCCCCCCCCCCCCCCCCCCTTCATCCCCTCCCACACACGCGCACGCGCACGGCCCCACCTCCTCGCACTCGGAACGATGCCCAAACGTGCAGGGTGTCAATGCGGTACTGAAAACCCTGCGAATGAGAACCTGACCTACCTGCCAGAGGTCAAATCGACGCGAACCAATGTCGGAACTATTTCTATCAAATGTTCTTGTTGGTTGCAGGCGAGCCCATTTTGGGTCCTGTGCTAACGGTGGTTCTTACTGGCAAGTTGGCATCGGTGGTTGAAATATCAAATGGGTATATCGAAATGCGCCACGCAAAGCGAGTGATTGTGTTTCGGACCCGCAAATCCAACTTGATCCCTAAGAGGCGCGCACCCCACTCTCTCACCGCCTGACCCTTTGCTCGCTGCGTCCCCGGACCCCAGGTTGTGCAGGACGCCAACGCGACCGCGATGCGGTGGAACGACGCCACCAAGACCTGCACCAACGTGCTGTCGGGCCTGCAGTTCGAGTTCCTGACCAACTTTGTGGGCGCCAGCTACAACCCGCAGAGCCAGGTGACACAGCCCCCCCCCCCCCCCCCCCCCCCCTGCGGCCGCACCATCCCGCATCGACCACCTCCCAGACCGGGGTTCATTGTGCTCCTGCATGGAGTGAAGTTACTGCGAATTGGGCTGAGACACTTTGGTTCACACAGGGCGCATGAGCTGGCTGAACATGGCTGAATATGGCAGAGCCCACTTTCCCCTCCCTGTTGTAAATAAACTACGCAGTATTACGTGTGGCGGGCACGTACTCTGCGCGGGTGGATATCGTCTTTGACCCCGCGCCCGACCTCGCGAATAGGAAAATACCATGAAACCGGTGATGTGGTCAATCATTTACCACAAATACGCCACACGGAATTCTCGACACGCAGCTGCAAAGCACGCTTTCTGGCCCGCGGATCGGTATTTAACAGTCTGTGGCACTTGTTTGCCGTGTATGCCGAGACAGATAGCATTATCAAGAAACTCGATTTCGTCACCTGGTAAATCCTTACCAAGAATTATCACTCTTCTTTATACTGAGAGGATGAATGGTTCCAGTACCGTGGGCGTTTTAAAAATCATTTGGGCAGTTCCTCTTGAACCAAGGTTCCAGCATGAATGAGGCTGCCTCGCGCTGCCGCGACTCCGCACGCCAACTCGCAATACTGACGCTGCGCCTCTCGTTACCTACGCAGGTCGCCTTTGCGCGAGTGCAGTTCCTCCGCTCTGACTGGACATTCCGCAACCAGCTGGAGCCCGAGGCGCCGCAGGACTTTTTCGTGACGAGCCGCGTGCAGTTTGTGGCGCAGGAGCAGCCGGCCGCGGAGGCGGTGCGCGGCAATAATCCCTTCATCCTGCCGCGCTTCCCCGCGGACGTGTTCTACCCCTTCACCAACTCGGCGCCGCGCGCGCCCGTGCCCCTGGCGGCGCTGCTGTTGCTGTTGCCGCTTGCAGCCGCGGTGCTGCTGTAAGCCATCGCCCCACCCTTGTAAATATAGCGAGAATGACCTACAGTGATGAACTCACTACTAGTCGCTACGTGTAGGTGCGGCAAGCTGTGGTTTCAGAATTTGACCATTCGGCACCAAAGCCTTCATGATAAACGTGGCACCGGACAAGGTCATATGTCATGTGTAAGGATTAGGCCGGTTCGATGTAATGTGATGTTTTAGTACTACTCTACTTTCCGGAGAACAGAGGGGGGGTTGACTTTATTAGTGGCCTCAACTTCATGTTCACGTACTTTTAAAGCAGTACTCAATGGCTGGGAGCGGTGCATGAGCGGCTGGGGGCTCAGCCCCGCACCGCCGCCGCCGTTAATATCTAGGCCAGGCACATCCTTGCTCGGAGTCTTGGACGGCGCTTGGCCAGGCTTGATGGAGGACTCATAATCCTTAGTAGATGAGGTGTTACATACTGTCTACACCACTGTTTTGCCTTTGTGCAAAACCTGTGAGCGTGCCAGCTATCAGTGCTCGTGTGGGGCGCCAAGGCCAACTGTACCGTACTGAGAAGATGCGATAACTTGATAGGCAGGCCGCATTGCGCAGCAGGGCATAACATTGCGGTTTCACTGCCAGTCCTGTGCCGGGGGCGGGGAAAAAAAACATCGCGGTGAGACGAGCAGCAACACATAGCAGTGGCATACATCAGCTTAGCAACATCAAAGCACTATACATGGAGGGGTGGATAGGGCCACCGTATGGTTGGGTTGCCATGATGCCGATGTGAAATGGTGATGGTTCCCAAAAGTGCCCCACCCCCTCTCCATTTTATGCTTGCATATGGCAGGGAACAGCCTTCTGCACACAGCCATGCATAGAAACCATGAAAAAACTCATGCCATCGGTGGTTATCATGCAACTTTGGGCATGTTCTACCAAGTAGTGTGAGATCAACATAAAGAAAGTGGAGGGGGGGGGGGGAGGGGTTCTATAACATAGAATTAAATCGGACCCGCCTAACTGGATCGCTGCTTAAACGGCCGTCGTAGAGACGCTGCAAGGGTTTCACTGGTGCCAGTCCTGTCCCAGGGGCGGAAAAATGTCTACAAAGCAGCAATCGGTGTGACGACATGTGGCGTGCAGATTGAGACCTACTCGTTCATTACTTTTGACGCCTGGAGTACTTTATAAGTGGGATGTCACTTTTCGCGCGGCCGGCCGCGTAACCCTAAACCGCCCGAATCTGCGGTTCGTACGAGAAAATCTGTAGTCGCTATCCGTATGAAAAGTTACATGAAATGCGGTTACGACCGCGAAACTGGGACGTCGCGGCCAAACCCTCGATAGTACAGCACGTAATCCTTATGTATCGTACCAGCAGGGCCGGATTACATTGCATGGGGGCGGCGGCGGGTTATATAACCGCCGCCGCCCAGCAGCAGCCCAAGTCACTGCACAGGGATGGATGTGGACATGCAGTACCCGCAAACGCACATAGCGACTACTGGCAAAGGATTTAATAGGGTAGCGATAAACTAGTGCCGAAACCATATCATGCAGGCGCCATGAGCCGGCTCGCTGTGCCGCGCTACCGGGTCCCGGGCACGGTGCCACGCCGGGTGCTGTGGGGTCTTGTCACGTTCCTGCTTCTGAGCGTGGCGACCGAGAGGCTGCTGGGGCTTTTCAGCCCGTGCGCGGCGACAGGGCTCGCCTGCGAGGATCCCACGCTCGCGGGTTTGCTGGTGGGTCTGGTGGACCTCGCCCAGCTTGGCGCGGTGTACGGCACCACATTCGCCCTGGGCCTGTATCGCTTCGTGGCCCAGACGACGCTTACGCGGCGGCTATCGCAGCACCCAGACCACTGGACTATGGCCAGCAGCCGGGACGTGTTCGCAGAGTGTGCGCGCGTGGTCAAATCGGCGCAGGACACGGCGCTGGCGACCATAGGCATGGTTACCCTCCTCAGCGCGTCGGTACGGATTTCCGACGTCCTGGCGGATCGTTCGAGGAGCGGGAAGGGCAATAAGCAGGGGGACGAGGTCTGGGCGCGGCTGGACGCCATCTGCGGCGGGCCCGCTCTCAGCCAGTGCCACCTGGCGTACCTGTCGTACGATCCCATGATCATGGTGGCATCTGGCGGCATGCTGTACCTCTTTGGCGCGTTCTTGTTCACCCCCGCGCGCGCTTGGTCGCCGGTGTTCCAGGAGGCCGCCCGGCAGGAGCGCGACCCACGGCTGGCACGCCTCCCAGCGTTCGCATGGGCGCTTTTGGGGCTTGGCTTCATCGCGCTGGGATGCGCCGTGCATCTCAACGTGCGCGTCGCGCCGCTGCAAGCGTCGGCGGGCGAGATGGCGGCTTACCTCTGGGCGTCGGCCGGCCTTGTGTCCGCTGAGGTCGGCGTTATAGTGTGGCTCCACGGCCTGTACTGGCTGTGGCCGTTCCCGGGACGGCTAGCGCGAGTCTGCCGCGCAGTGGCGTCGACCGGGGCCGCCATGGCGGGAAGCTTGACCTACTGCTGGCGATCGAACCGCCGCGTGGCGCGGCTAAGTGCGGGACTATGGCAGCCGCCGGGCCGGCAGAGCGCCTTTCTGGTGTACGAAGATAGTCGGCGCTTCCGGCACCTTGTGCTCCTGCTTGTGCTCGTCTTCCTGTGGGTCTTTAGCGCCGTCAGCAGCTCCTGGGTGTACGCCGTCGTGATGTGGGGCTGCCGCATCGTGGCGCTCGCGCTGCTGGTGTTCACGCGCGACGCGCCCGCCGACTTCCGCGACCTGGCCGGCCAACCGGGCTTCGGCCTCGTGGCGGACAAGCGCGACCTACTGGCCGCGCTGCGCGCTCGCCTCGCAGGGCAGGAGTACGCGGGGGCGGTGCGCCGGTACAAGGCCTCCACGCTGCGGATGCAAGAAACGGTGCGCCGCCGTCCCCCTCAGCCCCCCCCCCCCCCCCCCCCCGTTCCGTGCCAACAGAGAAAGTACTGCCTATATGGTCCGCAACCCAGAAACTGACCAGAAACTGGGAATCGCATTCATATGAGCCTTTTGATGACCATATTTCCCAGCAGCATCCAGGGAGCCGCAACGTACTATCTATCGCAACCCTAGCCTTTCTGAAACTCCATGTTGCGTGGGCAGCAGCTGTCAAAACCGATAGAAATGGCTCCACCGCTTGAAATATGTGCATTCACTTTCAATACGCGGGTAGAAATTCATACCGCCTCACCTGATACACTTATTTTCATCCCCAAATTCAAATAAATATAACGGGATTTGCAATCCGTATTGGGATGGTCTGGGCGCCTGGGCGTTTGTGAGTGCCTGTCCTGTAGCACAACATTTGGTGGCGGAGGTCATGCAGGAACTACAGTGTCAGCCCCCCACCAACTCAAACTACAACTCCGAGAAAGCCTAGCGGGAGTGGCTTCAGGTCACTCTTGAGTTGCTGTAATGTTGTACTTACCGGTGGTTTTCTTCATCCCTAGGGCAGTGCGCTTACTTGTGCTCAACCATACAAACTGCGTATGTTTTGGTGGCCACGCATGAATGCCACAGTTAAGCATTACTGCAAACACTGTGATACTTGCGTTAGAATCAAAGCGGCTACCACCAAGCCTTATGGTTCTTTGTTTCCCTTGCCAAAGGCAACCAAGCCTTGGGAAATAATCTCTATGGATTTTATAACCAACCTGCCTGAGGTGAATGGCTATGATGCTATTGCTACGTTTGTGGATACAACTCAAACTAGCACTCCGGGAAAGCCTTTTGGCTTTCACCGCCACCCATCTGCTTTCCTCCATGATTAACCCCCGCCCCTGCAATGTATCTGCAGATGGCGATCAGCTATCGTTGGCAAGTCGAGCAGGTCGATCTGTGCGACGACTTGGGCGTCAACATGTCGCGCTGGCAGATGGAGCAGCTGCTCGACGTTCTGGAGCAGTGCAACTGCCAGTACGCCTGGATCGACCGCATCAGTATCCCGCAGAGCGGCTTCAGCGCCATGAAGCGCACGCTGCTGGCGCGCATGATGGCGGTTTACGCCAGCGCGGGCTTCACGCTCGTGCTGCGCTCACTGGAGCTGGAGGGCGAGCGCTACCACCAGCGAGGTCCCCCCCCCCCCCCATCCCTGAGAATCATCACAGCGATGCGAATTGAACCGGTATAGGATCCGGACTGACGCCAAAGCCCCTTCAGCTATACCACGATTCAAAGTACACGGGTGAAAGCCTGGCCAATAACAATACAACACAAAGTTCATTTTCTGCGCATGCTGTGGCCTGTTATGGGGTGGGACAACAGCATGAAGTCGTCAACATTTCGGCCAATTGTGACGCCCAGCCATCCTGTGACGCCCCATACCCGAGTATCTCCCCCTGTTCCAAAACCCCCCTGCCACACACCACTGACTGGCTGGCTGCCCGGCTGGTTTGGCGCAGGCTGGACATTGCAGGAGTACTGCAACGCCTCGCAGATCATAGTGCGCACGCAGGACGCGCAGGGCGCCGACCTGGAGTCCAGCTTCGCCTCCCTCAACGAGGCGGACGCCGAGCTGGCGCGCTGCATGCGTGAGGAGAAGCTGCAGAAGGCGCCAGACATGAAGCCCTTCTGGCTGTACGGCGACGGCCTGGACGCCATGGAGGAGCAGGAGGTGCTCCGGCGGCAGCGGCTGTACTTGGACCTCGTGGGCCGGCTGCACACGGAGGAGCTGGCGGACATGCCGCGAGCGCTGTGCCCCCTGGTGTGGGACCGCCCAGTGGAGAGCCAGGAGGAGCTGATAGAGCTGGTGAGGCACGTGTCGGAGCGCACCTCGGGCAACACCGCCGGCTTTGAGCGCGCCGCCCTAGACCTGCGCCTGCTGCTCAGCACGTACACCCGGGTCAGCAGATCACTGAGCAACATGGCGTCCCGGATCACCGGGAGTGGCGCGGCGCCTGTGCAGGGAATCGCCCGGGCCACCAACCCCGGCACCCCGAAAGGCAGCAGTTACCGCAGATCCTCGGCGGACTTCTCCGGTTACACCTACGCTGCCCCGGAGCCAGGCGCGGGCTGGGATACCGACATGCTGCTGATCGGCAGCGTCCCCGATACGCAGCCTGGCACCACGTGACGCAGAAGCCAAACGATATGAGACAACGCTAGATGGATAATTGACACTAGAGTGCGCTGAAGAGCTCGCGTAGCACTGCTTCATGAGTGTATTGTGAGGTGAACATCGCGGGGCCGATAATTGCCAGGCCGAGGGAGTGGGGGTGGGGGGGAGGAGCAGCGGGCGGTGGGGGGAAATGCAGGTAGAATACCGGTGCTCGGTTCCTAATATGGCGGCAGGAATTCTTAGGCCAAACAATCTACGCATTCATCTTCAAAGTAGTAGACAATGGATGCGATAGGGGCCCGCATAGATATATAGTCGCTGCAGTTTAAAAAAACTGCCATTTTTTCATTGGCCTTGTGCTTGAGATTCCCAGTGCGCTGAAGAAAGAAAACAAAACGGGTCGTGCGATAGCCGCAAGAAGCGGCCGCCTCCTCAATGAGAGGCTTGCACACTGTAGAATTCCCCATGGCGCCAAAACATGTTTCTTGGGCGTCAGGGCGAGGACAGCCACGAATTTTCTGCATGCCAAGACTTATGTGGCATGGTATATGATTTGTGTGCGGGGGCAGCCGCGCGCGCCTCCACGAGCATGCGCACACTGCTGCTGCTGCTCGTCGTGCTGAACCTGCAGAGAAAGGTCAATCATCACTCACCGCACAGCAGATCAGCAGCAGTCCCACACATCAACGGCCACCATACCCGCAGCAGCCTCGTCACTCTGCCTGATGTCTTTTTCAGCCTGGCAGCAGTACAGCCATATCAGCGCAGCTAGGGCGGACGCTGTTCAGCCCGACTGGCGAGGAGCGTCCGAGCGAATTAGACAAGCGTAGTAATGAGCTTTCGGAGATAAACGCATTGTCAGCGGGTTGGCCACGTCCCTGCGCCCCCATGCAAGCACAACGCCGAGGCGAGCGACGCGCTGCAGGGCTCCGTCGTTGCGTATGGCGTCTCGACTGCAATCGCCGATGTAGACGTAACCCCCCCCCCCCCCCCCCTAAATAAACAAAACAAAAACCAACTGTGTGAGAATGCTACCACGTTGGCGAGAGCTGTGCGGCGTCGAATAGCTCCCGGCGCTGCGCAACCATACGACCTAGGGGGCGACTCCGCCAGCGGGCAGCCTGCCAGTGGTTGCAGAACAGCAACGTGATTGACGTGCTCCACGAGGGAGACAGCGGCGGTCTGTCACCTGCGTGCGCTGGTAGGCAAGCTATACCGTTGCCCCTCAGCTGATGGGGTATCGTCCGCGCTTCGTCGGCGCGCGGCAGCCAGGCAGGCGAGAATTCAAGCGCCGCGTTGCTGCTCGTTGCGGCGCCTGCAGGTTCCCAGGATGCCACGCGAGTGCGCGGGGGGGGGGCGTCTCGCTTGATGTTTTCATAAAAGCGGACTTTATGCTGCTGATGTTACTTCATAGACGCGGACAAGCTCGTCCGACATGCCGCATCTCTTGCGGATGACCGCTTGGTGCCGTGCCGCGTTTTGGCGCCGCAAGCCGCATGGCGCCAATATCTATACATGCGCCTCTACCACGGCGCGCGCTATACCGGAGCTGCCATAAAGCGCGGCAAGGGAACACGCAGTCGGCAGCCATGAATTGCACAAAGCGGGCACGACCCAACATGCCGCGGCTCGTACGGGCGACCGCCAGGCAGCGTTCCGCGGCGATGTGGCGCCGACATTCATGCATTGAAATAACAATTTTCAACGAGCGGACAATGTTATGTCACAAGCTGTGAAAGTTTGTGGGACATTCTGCTACAGTAAATGCAACAACATGACTGTAGGAACATATTCAAAGTATTTTCGCGGAATTTCAAGCTGAAACTCAGTACGCATAGCCCCGCATGCCCCAGCAGAATATAGCACCCTACTAACGTTAACCCCCCCCCCCTCCTGTAGTGGACTACGGTGCAATACACCTCCACAACAATAACAATGTTACAGGCTGCATCATATAATGTTGTAATATTCATACATAAAATGATAATTGGCTGTAGTGTGAATGCTGTCCCGGCTCACGGCGCTACAAAGGACGGGATAATCCGCCACACTTCGCTTACACATGTGTTAGTCATTTGTGCATTAAAAACACAATTTCAAACGAGTGGAGAACGTCATGTTATAAGCGGTGAATATTTTGGGGACAATCTGCCACGGTAAATGCAACAACATGACCGTACGTAGTAACCGGGTTGGGCCGCAGTATCGAGTGCACTGCAGATTGCAGAAACTGCAGCCAGCAGTTAGCCTACTGCAATGCAGCCTGCAGTACTTCCCGAAAAGGGACTGCAGTGCAGATACCCAAAGTGCCCAAATCTCACTACTGGATAGCGTTTGGATGGCGCCCGCCAATGGTAACAAGCCTTATGGCGACAGTTCCGGCAGTCCGAGCGCCGCGGATAGCACCGTACTCGCATGTACCATCACACGTCGCCGCATCGGGGCACATACCAGTAGACCACACACACCAGCCGAACCTATCCTCACTTCACGCTCACCCAGGCACCACTACATGCTGTCATCCTCCTCTCGTCACTCTTCGTCAATTACATGGAGGGAGACCAGTCTGCCGCGGAGCAAGGCGCAGCGGCGATGGCGGACGAGGCGATGGCAGCGGACAGCACCGGCGCCGCAGCAGTAAGCACTGCCGCCAACAGCTCAGCACGAGTGACACAGACACCACTTGGGACGCAAGCCGACGATATTCTCATCGACAACGACGAAGATGACCCACTCTTAGGCATGAACCCCAGTGCCCCCCCCCCCCTGTCTATCCTCAGCAAAGCCGCTTTCCAGCTTACCATCATAACGCAGGCTGAATGTGTGCCAGCTCAATTATCATGTTGACTTTTAATATATTACGCCTTCACCTCTGCAGGTTTGAGTCCGAGCTGGACGAGATGAGGAAGGACATGAGGAAGCACATTGCCCAGCACATCCAGCCTATGCTGAGGCCGCTCACCGAGTTTGTGCCTGAGAAGGCACACGAGATCATGGCCATGCAGCTGGACCCTAGATACTGCAAGGGCAACCTATTCAAGCTGATGATGGGCAAGCAGGAAGAGGCCCGGGAGTTGATGCATGAAGGAATACGATGACAAGTCGCTCCTCCCCGCGCTGGTCCACTTGAGCCGGCACATGCAGACCAAGACGGCTGCTGCTGCTGCTCCATCTGAGCAAGTTTCTGCGGGTTCAGACTATGATGATGACGACGATGATGGAGATGCCCTGTATTATGACGATGGTGGCGTGAGGGTTGCCACTAACCAGGCCGATGAGGCCGCCCTGTTGGCCGCTGCGGAGGCTGAGCTGCGCACCTTCGGCTGTTGCAACATGCTCCCCAAGAGGACAGAGGACCCGTTGAAGTGGTGGAAGAAGCATGCTTTTTCCTTCCCCCTCATCTCTGAATTAGCTAGGATTGCTTTATGTGTGCCAGGCTCACAGATTGAGTGCGAGCGCGTGTTCTCTCTTGCTGGTCGTGTTCTCACCATGCACTTAAGAAATAGAATGAACCTGGATAACGTGGGTGCCCGCGTCTTTATTCAGAAGAATCTGGACTTGGATGCCAAGGTCAAGGAGTTACTGGCGTCGTACTACGGGGAGGCTGCTTTCAGCGCCGTGGCGGCGGATCTACTCAAGCCATGCGGGGAGGATTGGCTGGCCAGCCAAGTCCTTGATGGCGAGTGCGAGGGGGAGGCCAGCCGCATTCAATGGGAAGCGGCGGAGTCCATGCTGGAGCAGTATGGAGCCGAGCCAGCGGATGAGGAGGCGGGGGATTAGAGGGGTTTTTATGCCATCATGCTTTTTTCCCCATGTTTCACTATGCATGCGTTGGGACATCATCGTTGGACACACACAAATGTACACACAGTAGGCCTTTCCCCTCTGTAGACAACAATTGAATGATGTATTACAACTTCCACCACGATTGCTGCCCCTCAGCATCCGCCATGGCAGCCCGTTTGCCCTTCACTGTCCCGCCCTTCCCTTCCCTAAAATCAGCAAATGCAGTGCTACTACAGCCTGCACTGCAACCTGCACTGCACTGCAGCCTGCAGTATTGGAAAGTGGACTGCAGCCCAACCCTGGTAGTAACATGCTCGAAGCATTTTCGCGGAATTCAAAGCTGAAACTCGGTGCACATAGCCCCTCAGCATGGTATACTTAGAAACCCTAAACCCCTTCCTGCCTCTGAGCATGGTATAGCATCCTTCTCAATAATTGGAAAAGGACTCAACTGCCTATCCATGAACTTCTGGTCAGGATGGCTTCTGATTTTCAACAAGCGAGTTACAATACTCGCTGTATCTCCAACATTGAAAACGGGAACATCCCTCTGTTGCCTTTCCGCGGAACGAACAGTCAATTCATCCCATCCTTATGAATTGCCAAAATTGATTTGACTAAATCATGGATGCTGTCTTTCACATCTTGGATTTTCTGTTGATCATTGATAGAGTGATACAAGTATTGTTGGCCTGATGGCAAACAAGTCAGGAGGTGTTTCAGGATTAAATCCGTAATAGACCTTAAACGGTGTATGCTCAATGCCAAGTGCCAGATTACAATTATACGAATCTTTCATTTTTGATGGCAAAAATGGGGTTATAAATTGCCGGTCAAAGCAACAAAACGCTCGAGCCAAACGCTCGAGACATACAATAACGTTAACTCTTTCAGTCAGACCCCCCGTTTCAGGATGTTGGCCACTAGACATATATCTAATTCAGCCAAGGCCACGCCACAAAGTCTGCCAAAAGATGACATAAATCTAGGATCACGGTCCGATCAAAATTAGAACCTTTGGCAAAACCATGCAGCCTGTATACTTCCTTCAGAAATAATTCAGGTGAGTATTCACCAGTCATTGTCTTAATCGTCGGAATAAAATGTGCTTGACGGGTTAAAAGACATACAAAAACCAATGACATTGCATCTAAACCTTTACTCACAGGTAAATAGGTAATTAAATCCGAATTAACCGAATGCCATGGACGTGGTGGCACTGGTAACGGTTGCGTCGGTGCTGCCGCCGGTTATGGGAAGCTGAGAACGTACCCTGCGACACGTTGGACAATGATCACCATAGGCTTTCCACGACATGAGCGTAATAATATACGTATCGACCAAAACGATCCAAGGCGCTACTTGCCAAGGTAGTACTCTGAACAGCTCGGTGGCCCAGTAGTATCATGTAGCTAATTCATATTTTGTAAATGAGCTAGACGGTTTATTGGAATACATAGGCATTTATGTCTCCAAAAAACATCCGTCATGTTTGGACACATTCCCGGCTTCATCCACCCCATGTGGGAATAGACGTCGTCTATCCTCGTACTCCGTTTTGTATTTTCGTTGAGTATGTTATCATTCAGCTTAAGAGCACTCACGCTCGTAGAAGCAACGAATTGCAACACATATATGTAGCTTGTGTACACTTTCAAGTGCCTCAACCCTATGCGGCACATCCCGGTCCAATAAGGGCCACCATAACTTCACGGTTTAAATCCGGGTCTACGTGACAAGGGATCCACCTCATTCCACTTGCTTTTTGTACGCAAGAGGCATTGATCCTCACATAAGATTGCAAGTCGCGAAACTAGAGAGCAGCTTGGCGCCCATTTATCCTTATGCACGTTTGCATGAGCATATTCATTCCGTAGATTTGTAGCAAATGCGGAGATCTCCGCGCCGCGGGGGAGGGGGGGAATTCAGGCATGCATTCATCTTGAAGACCTGCATACCCGAATTGAACACTTCGGGCTAAATTTCAGGCCAAGTGTTCACCATGATTCAACTTATTAAGCTTAATTCAATTTATTTAGCATGAACTGAATACCTCCAGGGGTACTATCAACGCAACATTGGTAGGCTACCCCCATGCCTCCGAGCTGGTTGTGTTCAGCAACACCATACCAAATCATACCACATAATATACATCAACATGATGTATATGTGTGCTGCTTGTTGTAAATCAGTTGTTGAGCACGGGCGATTGTAGTTTATAATCTATTCAAAGCAAGTAAATATTATTGCTAAACGAAATACTCAGCACGCCTTCATCGGTCTATATGAAATACATTTAGCAATACATGTACCGTAGTCAGCATCTGCTGCGGCTACGCGGGTTCCGTCCGGTATTTAATAATGTCTGCACGCCGTGCAAATAGCGTCGAACATACATTACGATTTATGTAAACTACGGCCCGCATTTGCATGCTGGCCATGTGCAGCTGACTACCGGGTACCTGTACTGGTTTCGGGTCCCGGCGGCACCTGTACGCGCACTGGCACAGCCGCTGCCGCGCTGTAAGGAAATGTACCACACAAATCCCCATGTGGATACCCAGTGCCTGGTGCGTTTTGCGCGGTACAGGTATCCTTACACTTGGTGCTTCTACGCACGCATTGGATCCGGGTTCATCCCGCGCACATAATATATGATATCCCGCAATGTTGGACGACCCGGTCAATGCGGATCGCCACCGAATCCAAGCCGAAACGTTGCTGGACGAGGTCCTCCATCCTAGGGGGGGGGGGGGGAGGGGGGTGGAGTGTGAGGATATGTACCACACAAATCCCCATGTGGGTACCCAGTGCCTGGT